>JAYDZE010040312.1:0-26780 GCA_034509125.1 Monilaria moniliformis | reverse complement strand
ATTCAGATCCGTAGCAGCATGATTTAGGATTTAATTCTAAATTATGTGTTTATGTGCGTTCTAGATAGCAGATCTGTTAATAAAATTGGCTAATTAATTTTTCTATATCATACTGGAAAGATCCTGGAAAAGGGAAAATTCATTCATTGGAATTAACTCCCCAACACGGGACATACTCGTTCTCGCTCCAAATCCATCCTGATTTTGCTGGTGATTACAATCTGACCGTTATCTTGTTGTTTAGGCACTACGAGGGTCTCAAGTTTTCTCCTTCAAGGTTGGTGTTCGATAAGGTTCTTCGCTTAGTTCCAATCAGGTTTGTTAGGTCTGAACTGCGTTTGCCCGATATCAGGCAATGCAGGTAGAGTGACTACACGAGGGACGTCTGGTCTGGTCGTTGGACACGGCATGCTAGGAATGAAAACTACGCTATAAGCCATGATGGTAGGTGTTACACCCCAAAATCGGCAGATGCGACGGGTGAGCCTAGCCATGGGCGAGCTCGGTAGATTGTGGTGTCAAGGCATATGGGTTCGTGCCTTGGCTGGTTGCGGAGTGGCATATTGTAGTCAAGATGCGGAGCTTGACGAGTGCTGGCAAGTGCCATGTGGGATGGCACGGAGCTCGGGTGCGACCGGGCGAGTCTGCAGGCGGAAGCTGCGGGCGACGAAGACCCGATGATGCGGAGCATTGGGCACAACGGGTTTGGTGATGCGGAACACTGGGCACGGAAGCAGCACTTAGCGTGTGCAACGTTCAAGTGTTGGCCGAGGCGTGTGTAGGAGCCAAGGCATGTGAGCGAGGCCGAGGGCGCGACCCAGCGTGTGGAGGTGTGTGGGCGCCGACGCACGATGGGGGCACTACCCGACACACATTTGGGGTATGGGCGCCAAGTGTGGCGGGGACAGTGTGCGAGGCCGAGTGCCCAACGAGGATCGAACCCGGGCGGGAGCAAGTGCGAGGCGCGCGTCTGCGGAGCATGCGAGGCGGTTGGCGGGGCGGTTATCGTGGTGCATAACAGCCCCCTGCGTGGAGCAGCCCGATGGGCGACACCGAGCCAAGTGGTTATGACCCGACAGTTTAGATTAGTTGAGCCCAGTGGTGGGGGATGTCCACCACACAACTATGTATATATCCATGAGCTGCACAACTCGGGACAGAATGTAGGCAAAATGTAGCTTGGAGTGAGATATCCAAGTGAAAGCCGAGTGTTGTGTGCTAGCCATGGACCTTTGAGTTGATTGAGTGATATTCGAAGGTTGGGAAGTGAGGGACTCCCGTAATCCTATGTGTGCTTTACTCTTATTCCGTTTCGCTGCGTGTGTTGAGTAAAGGGGCTGGTCACAATGACCTCAAGCCACGAGTGTTTGTATGGGAAAACATGAGTGCTAAGTTAGGCGCGAAGGCTGGTCATTGCGTGGGGCATCGGCGCCTGCACATCCTTGCCAAAAATTTCTACGTGAAGGACAAGGGGTGTGTCACTAACCATCCTAAGGCATCCGTGCCGTCAAAAGTCGGGAGCAACATCGGGGGCATTAGGGATGGGTTCGCTGGAGCGGTGTTTACCGATGGGTGCGAGGAGCCGTTTGGTTCATGGATTTTGTCGGCGCTTTCCTTCCCGGAAGATGATGATGTTTGGTACTGCCCGGGTTGAAGTTTGTGAAAAAAATCCTCGAGTAGTTGCCCTTGGGCCTAAAATTGTGCGCTGATGTTGCCTTCGATTTTCGAGAGTTTGAGGTCAATTGCTTCAACTCCTTTCTCTAGATCGTCGATTCGTGCATCCATATTACGGTTGTCCCCAGTGCGGGTGTTCACCATGGTTGCTATCCACGTTCACCGTACCAATTTGATAGAGTAAAGAGAGTTGGTGCGGTTGGCGACACGTGTTCCGACAACAATGTGACACGAAAAGGTAAATTGAATAAAATATAAAAGCAATATGAGGATATAACCACCTTCAAATGGATAACCGTCGTTCGAGGTCTTAGCTAACTAGAACAACGGAAAAAAGACAAAGCCCCCCGTCTAACCTCAGGGCCATTTAAAGGCGTGGTCTAAAAGACTCCTAATAACAAAAGGCTTCTAAACTAAACATAATTCAAAGGTAAAGACACTCTTATTCCTACTTGGATACCTATGGTCCTAATCATAATCGGACAAGAGACATTCTTGTGATAGAGTTGTGCGCGGCCACGAGTACTAGTAGCTCACGGTCTTCGCACAACTAGGCTGCACACTCGCGCGCTTGTCATGCTTGATCCTGCTGGCGACGCGCGTGCTCCTCCGCCTGACGCTCTTGGCGCGCTTTTCGCTTGTCCGCTCGTCGCTGTGCGCGCGCGCTCGTGTCTTGAGCTAATTCGCGCGGCTCGCTATTAACTGCCCTCTTCAACATTCTTGTGTCTCACTCCTCATATTCTCGGGTTGCTTCCACCAAATGTTGTATCAACTGCTTGGCCTCGCTAACCCTTTTGCTTAAGAATCTCCCTCTACTGGACGAGTTGACCAGACTGTTCATGTCAATTACCATGCCTTGATAGAAATATTGCAACAATTCTCCTTTTGAGTACGTGTGATTCGGGCAGCAACCTACGAACCTTCTAAATCTTGTCCAATACGTACTCAATGATTCATTAAATTTTCCTAGACTCCCATTATCTCCATCCTTAAGGCATAAGTCTTTGCCAATAGGAAGAAATATTTTAAGAATACCTTCTTCAGCTCTGGCCAAGTGGCAATTAAATTTGGGGGCAAACTTGTAAACCAGGCAGTTGCTTCCCCTGATAAGGTAAACAGTATAACAGCTAATCTGAACTGCTCATCTGTCACACTTGCTGGCTTCTGGATACGACACATCTTTATGAACTCGTTCAAGAAGTTGTAGCGATCCTCATTTTTCTCCATAGAACTTGGGAAAGACGTTCAAAATGGCCAACTTGATCTCTATTTGTGGTGCTCCATCAAGTAGCCTGATTGGTGTGGGTGGATCATCGATTTGGTGGCAAGAGATCACCTAGCCTTGGATCTTCACCTAGTACGACCATGGTGCCTTCTGAAGTTGTGGCTCTTTCACAAACTGAACCTTCCCCTTCCTTGCCATCAAACTCTTATTCTGGAACTTCTCTGGTTTGCTCGTGCTGGGCAGCTTGAAAGTCTGCACTCCAGATTCCTTGGGATATTCTACTTAGCCTCCTCAAATTCCTTTTGGTCTTCTCGATCTCAGGATCAAATAACAGTTTGGGAGTACAAGACCTACTCAAAAACAAGGAAAAATAAAATAAATAAAAGAAAGTTAGAAAATATTTACAAAGGACGTAAAGACACTTAAAAAAATTCAATGCCATTTTCCCCAGCAACGGAGCCATATGATACGGGCGTGTTTGGACGTGCTGTCATTGAGGAGCATGCTGCCCCAATCAAAGATATTTGATTGTTTCCCACTTTCCAAGTACTATTAGATTAGTAAGTGGTAAGTAGGGTGTCGATCCCACAGAGAAATTGGGGAATTCTGTTAAGTGATTACGTCCTTAGGTTGTTTAGCGATGCCGCCACGCCTTGGGCAGATGATGCGTGTACAAGGTAAATTAAAGTGGGAAACTAACTAACTAGCAACTGGCCAGATGGTAGACACTAAACATGCAGAACTATCAGAATAACTATCCTAATCAATTTCTTACTTAAAGTAAATCAAGTAGAGTTAACTAAACTAACTAAAGATCAACTAGAATTAGATTAAAACATCATCTAAAAAGAGAATCTGCATCAGACTGGCCAACTAGTACTACTGAAATGAAATCAAACAAGTCAAATATTCATACAAAATACATTAAATAAGGTTTTTGCCATTTCGGGAAATACTGCAAACTGTCCTACAAAGCAGTGGTCCCCTACTATATTTTCATCCTTTTTCTCTCACCTTGTCCCAAAACAACTAATAAAGCTTAAATAAAGTAAATATCATGCAGAGATCTCCTAAACAACCTAACAACTATTAAAATACTAGAATCATCATAACTCCATTGATATATACATGCAGGTGATCAGAAAGTGGCTGTAAAGCTTGAAATCTATAACGACAACGCATTCAAACTGGGCGGACTAAAGTGCCTACAAGAAATAAAACTCTCATCTAAACAAATGCTCATCATGACTTACGGAAAGCAACAAACTAGGTAGGAACAACCAGTAAACAGTCATTAAACATTGCAAATCTTAAAATCAACTTGAAAGTTAAACAAATGCTTTATAAATCTAAACTAAATATGTATCAAGAAAGCAAGAACATGAAATCAACATCATCACCAAAAGCATGTAACCTGGGCAGAACGTGGAGATTAGAGAGTATAAACTAAACTAAACTAAACTAAACTAAACTAAGAACTTAGGTTTCAAAGCTAATATCAAAAGGATCCATTAAATAACAGCAGGTGAAAGCAAACTAAACTAGATAACATCTAACTAAGATTGTTTGAACAAAGAAAAGAGAACCATGGGGTGGGTGAATCCCCGTTACACTCATGGTTCTTCCTTGATTCGTCTATCCCATGGCTTCCGCTGGGCTGTTCGCAGCTTCTGGATGGCAGCAACTATGGTGGGAGGTTTGAGAGTGAAAGTGCAGTGAGTGTAGGGAATAATGCCAACAGTTTTTCTCGTCAAAAATTATCTATTGTGTCTACCTTCAATGTGTTCACGCAAGACTCTATATATGGCGGGTGTCGATCCTAAGTACTATGAACTAGTAAGTGGTAAAAGCGGGTGTCGATCCCACGAAGAGTTGCCTAGGTTGCCCTAATTGAGTGTGTATTTTGAGGGATTGGCGACGAAGTCACGCCTTGGGTTGCTCGAGGGAACTAACTACTGGATGCGGAAGAAATAATACGTTAAGTAAGGATTTAAAAGAATGAATCACTGGCTACTACTATGGTATGACTAACTACGGGTACGAACTGGGCAAGTGCCATGTGGTCTAGTAATTAAGAAAAAAGTAAACGGATTAAGAACGTTGAACAGGCATAACTAACTTAACCTAGCTTGCTTACTAAACTAATCTCAGCTGGCTTAACTAATTAAAGAAGGTTAAATGAGCTGGATAAAGTAAACAAGTTCAGTGGTGGTTAAGTTACAGAGAAAGGATGGACATATGCCGCTCTAAGAATGAGTGGGGCAAAATGGTTCCTAGACAGGTGGCTAACTACCTCTGATTGTACTAACTCTGCCGACAGATTCACACTGCAGAAACAAACGACAACCAAAAGCTGAAACTGAATGAGACAACAGATTCAACCCTTCCAATCCCTCAATACCACTGTAAAGAACTAGGGTATCGGAATTTTACCAAGAAGAACTCCGGTGGGCTCAATCCGAGACTGACTCCATGACTGAAAACTGTAAATCTACCTTCAAACTGGCCCACTTGGACGTGCCTATTCTTTCTAAACTAAGGAAAACTTAACAACTTGCGAAAACGAAAGAGTTTTAACTAAAGCATTTGAACTCGAAACAAAATATCCGAAAACATCCATTGAAAACACTTAAACTTTGTTTGAAGAAAAGCTTGTTAAACTACTAAATACTAAAATTCTTTTATGGCGAAAGAAAACAAACTTAAAAAGTCGGAAATGAACATAGAAACTTCAACTTGCATAAAACTTGAAACGCAAGATGATTGTTCAGATTATAACTTCAACCACTGAAAATCAAAAGAAAGCAACAACGAGAACATTAAATGAAACAACAGAAAGCTACGGCTACAAGAACGACAACACAACATAGGCCAAAGAAAATAGATCTGAACAACTAAAGAGCTTGAATTCTAAGTGCGACAAACTAAACTACCGATCTAAAAATGGAATTTCGAAGGTTTTCTACCTAAGAACCCTAAAACTCTGGAGAAGAAAGGGTGCTGGAAAACATGACTAAGCCTCGCCGAAAACATCACTCAACAACCCTTGTGCTGCGCATTCTATCACCTTTTATAGACGAAAGTAGGGTTGGCGCAGGAATCTGCTGCGTCGCATCCCCACCGATTCTCCTGAGGCTTCATTCCTCAAATATTTGCTAAGTCTTGCATGTTATTCTGTTGTACTTCTATGGGCTACTCGCCTGTGCTTCTTCTCTCTGACTTCTTCTTCTTACCTTGCCCGAACTGCCCAGTTTACACGTGCCGAACCCCAGCCATAAACATCATTTGCACACTTTTTACCATCAAAGAAAGCAAGTTAGACCATCAAAAAGGGTCGTTATTTGGGCTGATCAACCTCCTCACACTTAAGGCATGCTTGCCCTCAAGCATGAGTCGACTAAACAGGCTAGATAACGCCTTAAAACTAAATTCAGTTTTCCCCGACTCAAAAGAAAAGAAAAACAACTAAGAGAACTCACAGGAAAAGAAAAGAAAAGAATGGAAAAGGAAAGAAACAACAACAGACAAAGATCACCTATTAAATAGCATCAAGTAGGGCAGAGTAAAGGTCCTTTGGCCGACAAATGTGAGTTAAGAGTTAACTGCTTTGTTCGGTGACTCACTCCCTCACTCTGCTCATTTCTCTCTTTTCAGAGTTATTATTTAGGCAAATTGAATATTCCGCAATCACTTAGGCATCAAAAGGACTTGAATTTTGGACGAAATGGGGCTTAAGGCATTTTTCTAAAGGTTAGGCCCTAATGGTTGGCACCTTTAGGCATTTTTCTCTGTTTAGTGCAATCAGCTGCTATGAACTCACCTTTTTCACTTCATTGATCTCAGTTGCACTTTTCATCAATTTTTTTTCTTTTTCAGCCTGTGCTCTTTACACCTTTTGCTTGCCCTATTCACTTGTCATTTTTCCTCTAAGTTTGTTTTTGAATTCGTGGGTTAAGAAAGAAAAAAACTCAGGCTCAATGGGCTTCTAGGGTCATATTGTTTGGTTCTTGACTCGAAAGAATTAGCTATGCCCTATGTCTATTATCATTTGCCTCCTGATTTTGGAATATTCAAGTATGCTCCTAATGTTTCTCTTTTTCTTCATTAAAGCACTCGAAAAGAGAGATGCGGGGGCTGCCCCGCTTAAGGCTTAAGTCTACATATATAGGGGTTGTAGTGAACTACAGTTAAGTCCATCATCCTCAACTAGGTTTTATCAGCCTAAATTAGTCTGACCTACAACTTGCCCTAATCATGCATGTCTATTGGTGATTAAACAGATAAAAAAACACAACGTCCTCACACTTGGACGAAAAGATAATCTTGTCCAAGGTGAGAAACTAACTACTCAAAAGAACTAAAACACAGAAAATAAACAAAGGGAAAAGAAGGAAAGAAAAAACTAGGGGGAAAACTAAATATAACGGTATCGCCAGGTCTTGCGCGCGAGCGGCGTCTGTATGGGCTCGGCATTGTAAATTCGAGTGCGAGCTGTGCAGGGGTCTCGTCTAGATCACCAGACCTTCCGTCTGGGCTAGTCGGCTACGGCACATTTAGGTCTTGGGGGCTCCAAAGGGTATCAATTCGGGCTTCCTCATAAAATCTCTCAACTCTTTTGCCAAACTCTTGAACTCTTCCTTCATATTCTTCACCTCACTTTCCACCTTTTTCAATGGTCATTTTTGCTTGATTAGCTGATTCTCAACGGCCTTCAATCTTCCGGGAACTTGCTCGGCTTCGGCACCTCCCTCCTAGGCAGCTTGCGCCTCCTGGTCCAGGGCTTGCAAAGCTGTGCTTGTGTTCAGCACAGCGTCCCCCAGTGTGTATAATTGATATAGTCCGTCGCGCACATGCACAATAAGGGTACCTCGCAAGAAAAACAAATCAAATTTTGTAGGAGGTAGGCATGTTTTCAAAAAAATATATTCTTGTATAAACATATCATAGTTCTTTTCCACATTGATCTTCTTTTTTGGGAAGCTCCAAGCAGCGGGTCAAGGACAGTCCACGAGCGACTCGTCTTCGGATTCGGAGGTGGTACCGGCTACAAATGTGGAGTTGGTTTCTTCAGATGATTTGTCATCCATTGGCGTTTCCGTGGCGAGTTCGTCCACCCTGGCTCCTTTCCTTTCCTTCTTTGCTCGGCAGCCGGATGTCTCGGGCTGCTTTGCAACATTTCTTGTGCCAGTACTGGGGCCGCAACTTCAGCTCGCCCTTCATCTTCTTGGATAGGAGGTGAAGGTTCTGTTAGCGTAGGGGGCTCAGTCTCTTTCCTCACCCTCTCACTCTTCTTCCTCTTCGTGATGGGTGTGGCTTCAATCTCTGGTGCGGGTGGACAAGCCACCATGGCTCCAGTTTCTTCTTTTACAACCTTCCTTTTCTTCGCACTCATTGGCATCATGCTTGAACATTGAAAATATGATGTGTTTACTTGTGGCTTATGGAATTTTTTCTTTCTCTCTTCTTGTTCAGCTCGGAAATTAGCTTAGGATTGTTGGGAAAATGGAAAAAATCCAAGTGGAAAAGGGGTTGGCTTTTATAGAGAGGTTTGTAGCGGCTCTTTTTTTACTACTGACCATCCAGTTGCTCTAAATGTGCATGGTTGTTCCCACTATCCGTTGAGATATTTCCAGATTTGGCCAATCAACTTTCTGCCATTTAATCTGACATTTCTTCCGTTACCAAATTGTGGTTGTTGCTTCCCTAAGTGCAAGTCCACTCAGTTGCCCTGGTTAAACGTGGCCTCTTTGTAATCTGACAACAAAACAACGAAAAACAAGGATTAAACAATAAATTAACTAAGATTAAGAAAGATAAAGTATTTACATGGCTTGTTCCTCAGATTCGTTCTCAGTTGGTGTTTGGTGGCACTCGTGAACTATCCTTCTGAAACATCCGACATCCTGATTATTTCACTTAAGTGGGGGAGGTGCATGCAGTGGGATCTCCTCTACCACGCGTGCATCAGTTGGCCTAATGAAAGGCTTAAGCCTTTGACCGTTCATGATGAATGGCTCAGCTCCTTCTTCCAATCATTTTATCTTAATTGCCCCACTATCCCTCACTTCGATAACCTTGTAGGGTCCTTTCCACTTGCACTTCAACTTCCCATGCATGAGCCTAAGTCTAGATTGAAAGAGTAGCACCAGTTGGCCTACTTGAAAGTCATTTCCTCTTATATTCTTATCATGCCTTAACTTCATTTTCTCATTGTACCACATCGAGACATCATAAGCTTCCAGCCTTAATTCCTTCAATTCCTAGGGTTTCATTTTCCTCTCATCATCACACTTATTTCCTTTCATGTTGATCTTCTTAACTGCCCAGTAGGCTTTGTGCTCTAGCTCCACAAGCAAGTGGCACATCTTTCCGAACACCAACCGGTAGGGCAACATACCAATGGGGGTTTTATACGCTGTTCGGTAAGCCCATAGTGCATCATCGAGTTTCATACACCAATCCTTCCTTGAAGTGCCTACTGTCTTCTCCAATATGTTCTTGATCTCCCGGTTAGAAACCTCGGCCTGCCCATTTGCTTTGGGGTGGTACAGGCTTGTGAGCCTACGGTGGACTCCATACTTCTTCAACAAGCATTCCACTTGCCTATTGCAAAAGTAGGAACCTCTATCAATTATGACTACCCTTGGAATCCTATATCGACTGAAAATCACCCCGTTCAAAAATGCGGACACTTGTTTGGCCTCATTCGTCCTTGTTGCCTTGTCTTCTACCCACTTAGACACATAATCCATGGCTACAAAGATGTAGTGGTCGCCCGCAGAACTGGAAAACGGTCCCATGGAATTCATTCCCCAAACATCAAATATCTCGCAAACAACTATTGGAACTTAGGGCATTTCATCCCTCTTGGGCATTCCTCCCATAAGCTGGCATCGCGTGCACTACTTCCAGAAAAGGTAGGCATCCCGGTGCAAACTGGGCCAATAGAACCCACTATCCAAAAATTTTCTTGCAGTCTTTCTCGCACCAAAGTGTCCTCCACATACATATGAGTGGCAATGCCTTAGCACACTTTCATAGTCCTCCTTTGAGATACATCTTCTGATGATTTGATCCATCCCTACCATCCATAGGTAGGGTTCATCCTATAAGCAGTGTCTGCTTTCGCTCTTCAACTTCATCCGCTTAGCCTTGCTCAGGACCTCCACAAGCGGCAGTTGGCCAGTTGAAAGGTAGTTCACCATGTCGGCGAACCACAGTTCCCTTGGGCTAGCGCTCTCTCCTTCTTGTTACTCGATGGAATAAGGATGTTATTTCGGAAAGGTTTCGATAAAGGCTCCTTCTTCCTCGTCGATGATGAGTCGGCTGAGATGGTCCGCCACTTTGTTCTCGGCTCCCTTCTTGTCTAATTTCAACATCGAACTCTTGTTGCAACAAAATCCATTTGATCAGCCTTGGCTTTGACACCTTCTTTCCAAAGAGATACTTCAATGCGGCGTGATCCATGTAGACGATCACCTTTGAACCAATCAAGTAAGACCTGAACTTTTCAAATGCAAAAATCACGGCGAGCAACTCCTTCTCCGTGGTGTCATAGTTCTTTTGGGCTGGGTTTAGGGTCCTCGAAGCATAATGAATAACATGGCTCTCCTTCCCCAGCTCTTGGCCTAAGACTGCCCCCACGGCATAGTCACTTGAGCTGCACATTATCTCGAATGGATGGTCCCAATTCGGCCCTTGAATCACGGGGGCACTGGTTAGTTTGCTTTTCAAGATATTAAAAGCCTTCTTACAATGTTTATTGAACTCAAATGGCACATCATTCTGGAGAAGTTGGGTGAGCAGGCGTGCTATTTTTACGAAGTCCTTGATGAATCGGCGGTAAAAGCCCTCATACCCTAGAAATCCTCGAATCTCTCTTTGGTTGGTCGGGTATGGCAGTTTTGCAATGACTTCCACCTTGGCCTTGTCCACTCGGATTTCTTCTTCTGACACAAGATGTCCGAGCACTATCTCTTCACTCACAATAAAGTGACACTTCTCATAATTTAGGACCAAATTCTTCTTTTCATACCTTGCCAAAACTAAGTCTAAATGCTTCAAACAAGCGTCGAACATTTCACCATAAATGGTGAAATCCTCCATAAATATCTCTATGTATTCCTCCATCATGTCCGAGAAGATGCTCATCATGCAGCGCTGGAAGGTTCACTGGGCGTTGCATAGCCCAAATGACATCCACCTGTAAGTATACATCCCGAAAGGGCAAGTAAAGGTGGTCTTCTCTTGATCATCCGGGTTAACAAAGATTTGGAAATACCCACTATAGCCATCC
This sequence comes from Monilaria moniliformis, assembly GCA_034509125.1. Lineage (NCBI taxonomy): Eukaryota > Viridiplantae > Streptophyta > Magnoliopsida > Caryophyllales > Aizoaceae > Monilaria > Monilaria moniliformis. Next base: position 15,585 of record JAYDZE010040312.1, on the reverse strand, counting down.
AAGAAGCAAAAAAATTTCTTTCCAGCCAATCTCTCAAGCATTTGGTCGATGAATGGTAGAGGGAAGTGATCCTTGCGCGTGGCAGCATTGAGCACCAGTTCATTATGCTTATTCCTGACGAATTGGATTCCAGACTTTTTGGGCACCATGTGTACCGGACTCACGCACTTGCTATCGGATATAGGATAGATAATACCCATCTCTAATAGCTTCAAAACTTCCATCAACATAGCGTCTCTCATATTTGCATTTCTATTTCCTCTGTGGATCTCGGGTTGGCTTGGCTTTCTCTTCCAAGTGTATGTAGTGCATGCAGAGATCGGGGCTAATGCTCACCAAATTGGCCAGTTTCCACCCAAGGGCCTTTTTATGGTTTCTCAACACTTTGATCAATTGAGCCTCCTACTCTTGCTCCAGCTTCCTATTGATGATCACGGGCAATGATTTCATCTCTCCCAAGTACACGTACTTCAATTCCTGAGGTAATGGTTTCAGCTCCAATGGCTCGGTCTTCCCTTCCTCCTGGTCAGTTGTTTTGTCGGGGTCCAAACTGGGCAGTTTGAACCCTATATTGGAATTCGGTCGCTCAACTGAGTAGGCATCCAGGATTTCCACTTCAATTTCTTCATCCGTCAGATCTCGGCAATGCAACAACTTGTTCATCCCTTCCATCCTTGGGTCGACTCTTAGCCCCTTCTTGCTCCTCATTTTTAACTTGCAAATGTTCAGTCTTAAGGTACCCTTGGACTATGGGGTCAATTACATCGGCGGACTGAACATTTTCAACATCCAATGGATTTTTCATGGCATTGCCAATACTAAACATGTAGTTATGCCCATGGTAATCCAAGCAAATTGTTCTGTCATAAACATTTATGATAGTCTTCGCCGTCCTACGAAATGGTCTACCTAATAGCACTCCACTTGAGTCCTTAGGCGAAGATTCATGCATTTTTATGACATAAAAATCGGTTGGATAGAGAAACTCGTGCACTCTAACTAACACATTCTCAAGCATTCCCTCAGGGGAAATACAAGTCCTATCGGATAGTTGAATCACAACCCTAGTATCTACCAATTCCACTCCTTTCAAATTGTTATAGACCGACAACGGCATCACATTAACAGAAGCACCAATATCGCACATAGGATGCTCAACTAACACATGACCTATCCATATGGGCAAAGAAAATGTACCTGGATCGGCACTCTTGACTGGAGGTTTCTTTTGAGTGATAGCAAAAATATTCTCCCCAATCACTATCTTGCCCTCGCCTTTGGATTTCCACGCTATAAAATTCTTTGAATCTTCAGTGCTTGGAGCAGGGGCAGGTTCACCTCCAACTTGCTAAGGATTGGCATGAAGTCAATTGTATCTTCTCTATTCTTCTTCAGGTTCAATCTGCCTGGATAGGTGGGGTCATGTTCTTCTCCTGACTGTCTGGCTTTTCTTTCTCTTTCTCTACCACCGGTGAATTGGGCAGTTGGCACGTGCCTCCTTCAATTTTCTTCAAAATTTCTAGGGGTGAATGCTGCTCGGGAAGGGCTTTCCTTTTCTCTTGCCTCAGGGTAATCTTGTTCACATTCACCCGGTTGGGCTGTTGGACTTGGGCTAGAATTCTCCCTTCATGTCCTCTCATTTCGTTCATCGCTACCGCCATTTAGGTCATCTACCTTGTCAACGAATCAAGGCTCGCGCCTTTTGCTCCCTTTGGGCATCTTGAACTTTATGCACCACTTCATTGTTTGGTTGCAGATTGTTCTGGACAAATTGTTGGGTGTAAATAAGTTCCGCCACCATGTCCTCTATGTTTCGGGGATGTCTAAACTGCCCAGGTGGTGGGTGGTTTGGGTTTGGTTGAAAATTTGGCTAAAATTTTCTTTGGTACGATGGGTGATATGGCTATGGCTCATGTTGGTGATGGTTGTTTTGGTTATTCTTATTTTGGGGTGGATGATTGGGGGGCTGGTTTTGTTGGTTTTGCGGAGAATTTTGGTTAGGCTCGGCCCATCGGAAGTTTGGATGGTCTCACCAGCCGGGATTGTATGTGGGTGCAAAAGGACCGCGTCTCTGGGAATGGGTCTGCCAATTACCTACCGCATTCAACTGGGCATTGTGCTCCATCTCGTCCATCCTGCAATAAGTCGATATGTGTCCTGGCTTCCCACAGGCTCCACATACCTCCTCGGGCGTAGGCCCTCGGACAACCTTGTCCAAAACTGTGCTCAGCATTTTCTCCAACTTGTTGATCTTTAATTCGATTTTCTCCTCCAACTCATCAGTATTGGTACTAGCATGAGCTATACAATAGTCGGACATTTGGCTCTTCATACTCCCTCGTAGCGTCTATCAGCGTTTGAATAACCTTTCTCGCCTCACTAACTCTTCTGGTGGAGAATCCGCCTCCGCTTGATGAATTTACTAGATTTTTCGACTCCACCGTCATGCCTTGGTAAAAATACTGGAGTAAGTCCCCCTCCACCAGCTTGTGGTTCAGACAACTGTCTACCAACCGCTTGAAGCGTGCCCAATACGTATTCAAAGGTTCGTCGAACCCTTGTTAAACTCCGGTAATCTCTTTCTTCAGGGCATTCATCTTCGTGGCAGGGAAAGCATATTCCAGGAAAATTCTTTTCATTTCTGGCCATGTCTTGATCGAGTCTGGTTGCAAGCTAACAAACCATGCGTTCACCTCCCCTGACAGGGTGAACGGCAACACGGCAAGCCTGAACTGCTCCTCCGTGACTCATCCCGGCCTTTTCTGGATCCTGCACATTTTAATAAACTCACTTAGAAAATTAAAAGGATCTTCATTCTTCTTTCCATAAAATTTTGACAACACACTTAGAAGCGCTAGTTTGATTTCTATCGGAGGTTTTTCATTGGCCAGTTTTATGGGGGTCGGTGGATCGTCAGTAACATGGCAGCCAAGATCTTCGAGGCATGGAGGGTCTTCCTCTCTATCTGCCATCATCTTTGGAACTTGAAAATCTTGAGTTAAAATCACAGCACAACCTTCTTTTTCAGACTCGGAACCTTCAAAGTGGGCAGCGTCTAGCTCCCTTCTTACATGCTGGGCGTCCATGAGCCTTGTGAGCCTCTTCTCAGTCCTATCTATCTCCGGATCGAATCGCAACTCAGGTTGTGAAGAGCGGCTCTTAAACTGAGAGGAAAAAGAAAAGAAAGAAAAGAACAAGGATTAGAAAGAATGTACAAAATAACACTTCTCAACTAAGAAATAACGCCATCTCCCCGGCAACGGCGCCATTTTTGATCCACGAGTTTTGTGGCGTTAGATACGTGCTGCCGTGAGGACACACCTCCCTCGGTCAAACTTTTTATGTGTTCCCCTACTACCCAAGTATTATGAACTAGTAATTCGTAAGAGCAGGTGTCGATCCCACGAGGAGATGCCTTGGTTGCCCAAGTTGAGTGTATATTTTGAGGGATTGGCGATGCCGCCATGCCTTGGGTTGTTTGAGGGAACTAACCACTAGATGCGGAAGAAATAACACGCTAAGGGTGTGTTTGATAGTAGAGATAATCTCAAGATTAGATTATAAATTATAACTAAAATGTACATATTTTAGTTATAATTTATAATCTAATCTTGAGCTTATCTCATCTATCAAACACACCCTAAGTAAGGATTTAAAAGAAGGAATGACTGGCTACTACTACGGTATGACTAACTACGGGTACAAACTGGGCAAGTGATATGTGGTCTAGTAATTAAAAAAATATAAAACGGATGAAGAACGTTGAACAGGCTTAACTAAATTAACCTAGGCTTTCTTGCTAAACTAATCTTGGCTGGCTTAACTAATTAAAGAAGGTTAAATGAGCTGGATAAAGTAAACAGGTGCAGCGGTGGTTAAGGTGCAGAGAAAGGAGGGACAGGTGGCCCTCTAAGAATGAGTGGGGCTAAGTGGTCCCTAAATAAGTGGCTAACTACCTCTGATTGTACTAACTCTGCCGACACATTCACACTGCCGAAACAAACGACAACCAAAAGCTAAAACTGAATGAAACAACAGATTCATCCCTTCCAACCCCTCAATCCCACTGTAAATGACTAGGGTATCAGAATTTTACCCGGAAGAATTCCGGTGGGCTCAATCCACGACTGACTCCATGACTGAAAACTGTAAATCTACCTTCAACTGGCCTACTTTGACGTGCCTATTCTTTCTAAACTACGGAAAACTTAACAACTTGCGAAAATGAAAAAGTTTTAACTAAAGCATTTGAACTCGAAACAAAAGATCCGAAAACATCCATTGAAAACACTTAACCTTTGTTTGAAGAAATGCTTGTTAAACTACTAAACACTAAAACTCTTTTACGGTGAAAGAAAATAAACTTAACAAGTCGGAAATTAACATAGAAACTTCAACTTGTATAAAACTTGAAACTCAAGACGATTGTTCAGATTATAACTTCAACTACTAAAAATCAAAAGAAAGCAACAACGAGAACAGAAAATGCAACAACAGAAAGCTACGACTACAAGAATGGCAACACAACATAGGCCAAGGAAAATAGATCGGAACAACTAAAGAGCTTGAACTCTAAGTGCGACAGACTAAACTAGTAATCTAAAACCGGAATTTCGAAGCTTTTCTACCTAAGAACCCTAAAACTCTGGAGAAGAAAGGGTGCTGGAAAACGTGACTAAGCCTCACCGGAAACTTCACTCAACAACCCTTGTGCTGCGCATTTTGTATCCTTTTATAGGCCAAAGTAGGGCTGGCGCAGGAATCCGCTGCGTCGCATCCCCACCGGTTCTCCTAATGCTTCATTCCTCAAATATTTGCTAAGTCTTGCATGTCATTTTGTTCTGCTTCTCTAGGCCACTTGCTTGTGCTTCCTCTCTCTGACTTCTTCTTCCTACCATGCCCGAACTGCCCAGTTTACACTTGCCGAACCCCAGCCATAAACACCGAAACTTCCATCTTTTGCACACTTTTTGCCATCAAATCAAGCAACTTAGACCATCAAAAAGGGTCGTTATTTCGCTGATCAAGGCCGTCCACAAGGAAGTTTTGAAGTTATTGGATATAGGTATCATCTACCCAATCTCCGATAGTAAATGGGTGAGTCATGTGCATATGGTGCCGAAGAAATCGGAAATCCAAGTGGTGGCAAACGAGCGCAATGAACTGGTGTCGACGCACCTTGTAACTGGCTGGCGCATGTGCATTGACTACCGCAAATTGAATGCTGCCACACGTAAAGACCTTTTTCCTTTTCTTTTGCTTTTGGGATGGATATAGTGGTTATTTTCAAAATCATTGTGAATCCTGATGACCAAGAAAAGACTACTTTCACTTGCCCATTTGGGATGTATGCCTATCGAAGGATGCCATTCGGGTTATGCAATGCTTCCGTAACCTTCCAGAGGTGTATGATGAGTATATTCTCGGAATGATTGAGGAATGCATGTAGATTTTCATGGACGACTTCATCGTCTATGAGAAAACATTTGAGAAATGGTAGCAACATTTGGATTCGATTCTGGTGAGATGCAAAAAGAGAAATTTGGTTCTAAACTATGAGAAGTGTCATTTTATGGTGAGTGAAGGGATTGTGGTAGGGCATCTTGTGTCCGAAGAAGGGATCCACGTCAACAAAGCCAAGGTGGAAGTCATTGCCAAACTTCCCTACCCAACTGACCAAAGAGAGATCCAAGGATTTTTTGGTCATGCAGGTTTTTAGCACGAACCCTTACTCAACTTCTCCAAAATGATGTACCTTTTGAATTTGGTGAAAGTTGCAAGAAGGCATTTGAACCGCTGAAGGACAAACTGACCAGTGCACCGGTGATGCAAGGTCCTGACTGGAGCAAGCCATTCGAGATCATGTGCAACATAAGTGACTACGCCATAGGAGCTGTCCTAGGTCAAAAGGTGGGAAAGGAAAGCCATGTTATCCATTATGCCTCAAAAACCTTGAATCAAGCTCAAAGGAACTACGGCACCACGGAAAAGGAGGTTCTCGCAGTGCTATTCGCTTTCGAAAAGTTTCGCCCAAACCTGCTCGGATCGAAGGTGGTTGTCTACACCGATCACGCAGCGCTGAAGTACTTATTTGGAAAGAACGAGTCGAAGCCCAGGTTAAAAATGTGGGTCTTGCTACTTCAAGAATTCGATGTGGAGATCAAGGACAAGAACGGTGCCGAATACAAGGTAGCGGATCACCTTAGCCGATTGGTCGTTGATCGCTCAAGTTTTTCGCTCTGTCGTTGGGTGGTATGCACGAATCGCCCGGACCATAAGATATTTATATTTTCTCCTTACACCCCAAGTACTATGGATTAGTAATTGGTAAGTACGGATGTCGATCCCACAGAGAGATATGTATTCTGCCCAGATTGAGAGAATGCTTTTTCGGAGGTTGGCAATGCCGCCAAGCTTTTTGGGGTATTTTTGGAGAAAGAAAGACTGAACTTACGGAAAGACTCGGAAAACATAACCACTGAAAAGAAGAACGGACAACTAGCTAGACTAACACTGGCCTAGAGATGGGTGGTTCTGGAATTAAGAGGAACGGGAAAGGATTAAAACGAGAACAAGATTAACTAATCTAAACTAAGAAGGACACTAACTAATCTCAACTAGACTGCAAATAAAAGGACAATTAGTTAAACTGGCTAAAAGAATAGGCTGGAAAGAAAACAAGTGGCAGGACAAAAGGATGTAAGGTGGTCCTGCACAGGTGCACAGAGTGGTGTGCTATCCTGCAGGTGCTGGCTGCAGGCTAAAAGTTGCTGTACTTTCTAACTATCCAAACTAGGTTTCAATTACCATCCCCAACCTCCAAGCTCCATGTTGGGAACCAGAGTATAAGAAATAACCCGTAAGGACTCGGGTGGTGACCAAAACCATGAAAGCTTTAAGGAAAAACGCTACTGACTACCTTTGAACTAGCCTACTTGAAAGACGAAAGACTGACTAAAAATAAGAAAACAACTAATACCTTGAAAACTAGAAAGATCAAACGGAAACTAGAGATTACTTATGGACACTTGGAGACAATTAAAAGCTAACAAGCTAAATCCTCGGTTGCATTGTCACCATACAACCTCGAACTAGCCACGGAAAATAAACTACGTCCAAAGAAAGCGATACAAGAACAGAGCTAAGGACTTGGACGCACTGTCACCATGCGGCCGCGAACTCAGCGCTAAGGGACGGAACTACACTCAAGCGTCAAAAGACGAGGCTAAGGACTCGGACAGACTGTCACCATGAGGCCGCGAACTAGCGAACGGAAACAAAGAACAGAACCTTAAAAACAACAATGGCAAACTAGACTCGAGCGCACTGTCACCATACGACCGCGACTAGCAAGACGAGATAGACTAACCTTTAAAGCAATAAACGGAGCAAACTAAGTACTCGGTTGCAATGTCACCTTACACCAGTGAACTTAGCGAAAGAAAACAACGACTAACACTAGAAAGTGATTAAAGGAAGCAGGATAAAACTAGGACTTGGTTGCAATGTCACCTTACACCCGCGAACTAGCGAAAGCGATAAAGACAACGAAACTTAAACGGAACTTGAACATAACTTAGATTAAAACAGGGTAAAAGCTTGTTTGGTTACACTGTCACGATGTAATTTAACAAGCAAAAGAAAATACAGCGGAACAACTACAACTCAACAATAAACTAAGGATCGGCTAGGCTAAGAAATGTAAAGCAAGCTATTCTAAGGAAAGCAATAAAGTGGATGATGATCGGAGGCGTCACTCTTCAACCAAAATCCCTTGCTTCACCTTCAATAAGTGCCTTTTATAGAGCATTGTTGTGGGGGCAGAATTCTGGTGCTTCGCACCCACCATCCTTGCGCTGAGGCTTTGTCATCAGATATGCGCGTGTCTTTTCTGTGCAGTTGCATCGCCCATCTGGGCTAGTTGTTGTTGTGTCTTCGCTCTTTATTTCCTTCTGCTCTTCCTCCTTCTACCCACTGCTTCGCCCAGATCACCAGTGCTGATATCCCCACAAGTCCACCAAAAGCAGCAACTTTTGCAAGAAAAATCAAGCAAATTAGACCGGAATCAAGGGTCGTTATTTGGGCTGATCAGTCGTCGATAAGGAGGAACGATCCATCACTATGACCTTTCTGGAGGAGCACCTATATACCATCAACGAGGAAGAAACCATTGAGAATGGAGGCGAGAATCAACAAGAGGATTCAGGAAGTACAGATAAACTACAAGAGCCATGGTACGTTGATCTTGTAAACTTCCTGTTAACTGGCCAACTACTACCTATTAACTGGCCAACTACCACCTGTTGAGATCCTCAACAAAGCTAAGAAAATGTAATTAAAAAGTGAAAACAGATACTACTTATGGGATGACCCATACTTGTGGAAAGTTGGGGTGGATCAAATCATTAGAAGGTGTATTCCCGAAGAAGACCAAAGAAGTGTGTTGGGACCTAGAAAGATAGCAAGGAAGATACTGGGTAGCAGGTTTTACTTGCCTAGCTTGCACCAGGATGCATATCTTTTTTGCAAGCAATGTGTGCGATGTCAACTTACGGGTGAAATTTCTAGGAGGGATGAGATACCCCAGATGCCGGCGGTAGTTTGTGAAGTATTCGACGTTTGGGGGATGGACTATATGGGACCTTTCCGTATTTCCTACGGAAACAACTACATATTGTTGGCAGTTGATTACATGTCGAAATAGGTGGAAGCCAAGGCAACAAGGACAAACGAAGCCAAGGAGGTTTTGCTATTTTTTAAGAGTGTCATTTTCAGTCGATACGGAATCCCGCGAGCCATCATTAGTGATCGAGGAACCCACTTTTGCAAAAGGCAAATTGAAGGTCTACTAATAAAGTATGGGGTACGCCACAAGTTGTCCAGCCCATACCACCCTCAAGCTAACGGACAAGCTGAAGATTCTAACAGAGAAATCAAGAATATCTTAGAGAAAACAGTGGGAATTTCCTAAAGGATTGGAGCATGAAACTTGACGATGCATTGTGGGCCTACCGAACAACATATAAAACTCCGATTGGAATGTCCCCATATTGTTTAGTGTCCGGGAAGATGTGCCATTTGCCTGTAGAGTAGGAGCACAAGACTTATTGGGCAGTTTTTCAAGTCAATATGAAAGCCAGCAAGTGTGAGGAGGAGATGAAGCTGCAACTTCAAGAACTGGAAGAATTAAGATTGGAAGCATATGATGCAACCATGTGGTACAAGGAAAAAATAAAGTTAAGGCATAATAAGAATATTCGCAAGAAGGAGTTTCAAGTAGGCCAACTCTTGCTACTATTCCAATCGCGACTTAGGCTGATGTTTGGGAAGTTGAAGTCCAAATGGAAGGGACCATTTGAGGTCGCACGAGTCAGAGAGAATGGAGCAATCGAGATCAAGGGATTGGAGGAAGGAGCTGAACTATTCATTGTCAACTGCCAAAGACTAAAAAAAAAAGCCCTTCTTCAGGCCTACAGAAGTGTGTACACTAGAAGAAATCCCGCTATACACACATTCCTCACTTGTTTGAAAAGCCAAGGGACCCGGGATGTCCCAAGCTGGGCAGTTCATATGTCGAAATCAATACCAGCTGGAGACAATTCTGAGAAATCTTCTGTGAATATAATAAACTCTTTTAATTTCAGTTGTTTTATTTTATTTTATTGTTGTTGTTGTTAAATTTCCACGCAGGTGACACGTGGAAGTAAGGTGTTTCAGATGGCCAGCGTCTAAAAAGGGAAACAAATTTTTTATTTTAAAAATTCAAAAGGTGCAATGGTGGGGTACCAACAACTTAGTCAAGATCAAGGGGCGAGGGATATACCACCAAATTCGGAAAAGAATCAATGAGTAGGAAGAGTCCCCACATACCATTAGGCCAGCTAGAAAGGCGTATGCATGACTGATGCCCGTCTGAGTCCACAGAGGAGCCCTATTGGACGAGCCATCACACTAGCCTTTTAAATGCTAGAGAACCCTTTTATTCAGTCATTCCACACCCTCAAGAAATCTAGAGAGAAATTCCAAGAGAAAAGATGAGAGAAGGCTTAAAAACCCCAAAAACACAAACACTAACTCCTTTTTTCAAACACTCTGAAAATAACTCTCTCAGCCAAAAAGAGAAAGACACCTTAAGAAGCAGAGAAACCAGCAGCACCACTGGTGTCACAATCCCTGACTCCGGTGATAGAAACTGGCCAGAAGAAGAAAGGTAAAAAGAAGAATGAGCAAAACACCATGGAACCTGAAGTCCAAGACGAGTCACTGAAGCCTAACCCTTCGAACCAACCAGAGGAAGGCAGTGCAGCAAGAGGACTCTCATACGCTCGCCATAGAAGCCGTGCTCAACAGCCCAAGACGTCTGGCTGCTGAACGCAAGAAAAAGGGAAAGGAGTCGATGATTGCTGAAGCCTCGGAAACTGCTTCGATTGGGAGTTCACCAGTCAAGAGCATCGATTCCACATTCTCTTAGGAGACTGGCGCAACAACTGAAGATGAGTCAGTCACGAACTCAAAGCAAGTGAAGGGTTGGATTTTCGCAAGGAGGAGAATCGAACTCAGCGACGCTCGAATTGCCCAGATCAAGGAGTGCACCAATCCCGTGGTCGCCGCAAAGGTAACAACCCAACTCGGTAAGGAGTATCGGGTTGGTCAAACTCCCGACGTCTCTGCTTTAGAAGCACTTAGGTGTAGGAATGAATTTTTAGGATACTTTGATAGTACTGGGTTCAGTTGGTTGCTTGATTTGCCTTTTTCGGATGTGTCTAGAATGTTGGTGGATGAGTTTTTCAATTCATTTGAATTTGCTGCAAATTATGGAATAGAGGAGCCTTCGATCTCGTTTAAATTTTTTGGTAAAATGCATGAATTGTCTTTGCTTGAATGGAATGTGCGTTTAGGGATAGTGTCTTTAGAGGAAGCCACCGAAGTAGAATTCCAAATGGCCGAGCGAGTCGTGCCGAATAGGTATACTCTATCTTTCGACCAACAAGCCGCATAAGTTGTATTGACGCACCCGTCGGCTGGACAGTTTAAAGCTACCCAATCTAGGGCCCATCGCCTATTGAACCTTGTCTTGTGTATGTATCAAACCTATCTGGCCTACAATCTACTAGGGCAAACAATTAGTTTTAGCAGGGTTTCTGTGGCCGAACTTTATTTCACTTAGTGCATGCACCAAGGAATTAAAGTGGATCTTGAATTTTGGTTGGCTTATCAAATAAAGCTTATAAGTGCACACCCCACTCGCAATATTACTCTTTGTCATGTGTTAGGAGCATATTTAAGCCAAAACTTTGATATTAATTGGGAAGATGAACTATGTTTGGAATATGCGCACCCCCTGCAAGGTTTGACCTGTATGTTTTGCGAGGTACCTTGATCGTGTATGTGCGTGATGGGATTCCCCATTTATACACACCCGGAGAAGCAGTGCTGACATCTAGCGCCCCGTGGAAGTCTATCGAACAAGACCCGCAAACTGACCAAGGGAAATGAGCAGAAATTGAGCAAGTGCCCGAAAGGCTGAAGGTCGTAGAGCACCAGCTGAACCGCCAGAGGAAACAACTGAAAAAGGTGGAAAAGCAGTAAGGGAGATGAAGGAAGAATTTAAGACCTTCACTCGAGACATGTGGGGAGTACTCCAGAAGCCCCCCGGTACCACTAGTTGAAGGTGCAGCAAAATCAGCCCCAAAAGTTTACAACACCCACGGAGGAGAAACCTACAATACCTGCCACATCCAGTCTGGAAGGAACATCCACAGTACCAATGAAAGATCAGCCACAGCCATCGGTCAGCCTGAACAGCCCAGACACTTCAAAGAGCCCGTCGGTACGCCGAAGCCAACGGAACCGGTAACTATGTTTTTCCCTAGTGTCTTTTATTTTCTTTTCTTTTCTTCATCTTTTAGTCTTTTTTCGTGAATATTAACTTCATACATTGGACTCAAACTTATTTTTTTCCAAGTGTTTTTTTTTTCTCAAAGCACCCTATGGGTGAGGGGTTAGGCGGACCCCCAACATGTATATATCAAGGACAAATATCAGATATTCGGTACACAGAACAAGCCCAAAAGTGACTTGTTCCTAAACACAAAACATGCGATACAAGGTGTCGAGCCAACATGACGGGCCGAGCAATGAAGATCTCAAAAGAATAGTCAAACAATAACAACCTATCGAGGCGGGCACTTAGTGTGTCGACCACTAACCCGTAGATGGGAAAATCTAAGAAAGAAATGACATAGACATAGACGGTCCAAAAGTGACCAATCCTAAAATGAAAGCAAAATACAGAAAACATAACATACACATAGGAGGCCCAAAAGTGACCAAGCCCAAGGGAGGAGTGATGCATATGAGAGAAAAGGAACCTTTGGAACCACACCAGAGGTTCAGGCATTATGAAACCGAAATCTGAAGTTAGGATATCTCAGCTAGTCCATCCTAACAAGCGCTTTCAGTCAGAGGGGCACTGTGGTCTGATCAAAGAAGGTAAGGGGCAGGGGTCTGGGCCCCCTATCTACAAGGAAGTCGGCTGCACGGTTACCCTCTCGGTGGATTTGGGAAAAGCGAACCTGCAGCTTCCGAAGGAGGATGCGGATGCAGACCATCGTGTAGCGAACGTCCGCCGCTCCAAGCTACCCGGAAGTGAGAAGTGCAACAATCGCCGCTGCGTCCATCTCGATCCATACGTGTGAGGAGTGCTTTGCAGCAAGCATCAAACCGTGAAGAAGAGCGAGGAACTCCGCTTCAAAGCATGATACCGCCAAGAGGGGGGTGCATAAAGCGGCCAAGATGTCGCCATCTGAACCGCGCACAATACCACCTCCACCCGCCCGAGCCGTAGACGCCGAGAAAGAACCATCTGTGTTGAGCTTCACTCAGGGAGGGTCCTGGGGATGCCACAGCACCATAAGCGATCGCAGAACATGTCAGCGGGCCGGAGCTGGGGGCATGAAGTTCACGGGGTGAGTACCCGCGCCAGTGCTTGGGGGCAAGCGTCCCCACTGCAACCATGATCCGCAACTGGTTCACAACCTGCCAAGTCACATGAGAAACACGAAAAGGAATGTTGCGGTGCTTGCTGTTGTTCCTCTCCATCCAGATAAACCAGAAAACAAGACAAGGGATGATGAAGCTGATGTGCTTGGCGGGAGCCCTATGAAAGGAGCCCCACCTGAAACATAATCTAGGTGCAATATCAGTGCACGTTTGAATAAGTGTGTGCAAATCAGGTAACCAAGAGGAAAAGTAATCCCAAATAGCTCTCGCCGACTGACTCAAATCGAACAGATGCTAGACAGACTCAACAGACGACGACTCACAACACAGACACTTGGACGCGAGAGAAATACCACGGGACTGCAGCTTACCATCCACTGGCAGACGGTTAGTGACGACGCGCCAAAGGAAAACAGAAACAGTAGGGGTGAGGCAGGCATTCCAGATCTGGCCAAGCAAAGGCCGCTTCGGCATCCGGCTAATGATCCGATCCCAAGCAGAGGTCACCGTGAACTCGCCGTGGCTAGTCAAAGACCACCTCATCACATCCCTTCCTCCTACATCAATCGGAACAGCTGTAAAGGCAACAAGCACATGCAAAGGCACACGATACAAGACAAATAGAGAATGAAGCTTACACATATCCCAAGCATGCTCACGCCAGAAATCACGGACCTCGTGGTGGCGAATGACATCTCCTGGATGGCAGAGCGATCGAAGGGGGCGATCCCCAAACCAGACGTCATCCCAGAAGCTGACCTTCCCCTCCCCCAAGGACCAACACACACAATCATGCATCAGATGCCAAATACGAGAAAGACGGAGCCAAATACGACTATCATGCACAGAATAAGGCACATCATACACAAGGGCAGGAGAGTAACAGTACTTGCATATCGTGAACTTAACCCAAAGAGAATCCTGGGCACGGAGCCTCCACCAGAGCTTATAGCTGAACGCAGTATCCATCTCACTGAAGCGACGGACACCAAGGCCCCCTTCGTCTCAGGGCAGGAAAATCTGCTTCCAGCTGATCCAATGGATATTCCTCTTCTCTCCCACGGTTCCCCAAAAGAAGCGCGCCAAAACCTGCTCTAACTGCTAAAGGGCGGCCTTAAGGGGCTCAATGACCTGAAAAATGTGCAGGGGGATGGTGGCCAGAGTGCTCTTAATCAGAGCCAAGCGCCCCCCGAACGAAAGGTGGCGGTGGGACCAGGAATGAATACGGTCCGCGATGCGCTGCCTCAGAGGGAGGATATGAACCACCCTACGATAGCCATCACATTTCCTATGATTGGTATGTTCATGGAACAAATATGAGAATGAAAAACGGTTTAAATTTTTATCTTACAAATTAATTTTTACATCATATTTTTGTATTTAAATAAAAAAATATAGTGATTATGTGAACGTTGTAAATACAGTTTATTTTATAATATAAATTAATTAAAATTATATAATTTGTTTAATATCTTAAGTAATATCAAATTCAATTGAAATTTCTATTTGTTTTGGTATTTTAGTTTTTCTTTAACAAAAAATTTAACTTTAATAAGTATTTATCAAAATTAGTTAGTAATAATTATAAATATTAATAAATTATTCAAAAAAAATATTTTTTAATATACGTAAGTTTTTATTATTACTCATAATCATATATAAATATCATAATTGTAGTTGTTTTTCTCATTTGAAATAAGAATTTCATTAAAAATAGTGATTCCTAAACATAAAAATGAGAATGAACACATTATTAATTAGTTATTCCATTTCTTTTAATTTTGATGTTCCATTCACCTCCTTCGTGAATGGAGAGTGTAATATTTAATAATTATATTCAATAATATTCGATGGGGATTGAAATTTATATCCGGTCCGTATTTCACTATCAATTAATTTTTGTTTTCAATAATATTTTTTCTTCATCCCCAATCTCCCGTAGGCTTTTGTTCTAGTTTAATTTTAAAATATTAATTGCAATATACAAGGATTTGGTAACATCAAATGTGTTCGATCATCAGCTGTTCGTATAAAAGATTATAAGATGGTGGTGTTGTTGGTGCAGTTCAGTATCATCTCAGCTTTCAAGTTACTTTTTTAGGTAGCTTAGCCAGGAAAAGTTGTTCATATAAAAATTCAATAATTTGATATGATCTACATTTGATTTTGTATCTTGATTATGTTTCAACAGTATTGTATCATTACCGTATTGGGATTCTACTTAACCTGATTGTAATTTTATGGTACCAATACCGTATTGTATGAAGACGAACAAAATGGTGTCACTTTCTTCTTTTATTGGTCTTATTGCATTGAGACACCTACCAGCTAGTGGGTGGTCTATGAGTTGTCACCCACCTAATACACTTGTTCGATATCAATGAAAATAGTATAAAATATTTGTCAATCATTTGAATCCATTAGGGTGCATGGTTTTAGTAAATATATATCAACATCATTAAAATACTCTTATCCGTCTAGTTGGGTGTAGTCGAGAACATCATTTTGAAAGGAAACAAGAAAAGCAAGAATGAAAGTAAAGGAAACATTGAGCTTGAAATAGCTACTGCATTCATTGCCGAT
>JAYDZE010040201.1:0-26790 GCA_034509125.1 Monilaria moniliformis | reverse complement strand
GAATTGTAACGCACAAAAGTTGCAAATAAACTCTTACGCTTTGAGCCGTGGACGTAGATCTAATTAACGATCGAATCACGTTAAATCCCTGTGTTATTACTCTAAATTTCAGCTCGTATTACTGTTAATTAACCCCCTAAAAACAAGATCGATCACTGATAATCCATTGTATTTTCGCCTTCTTGGGCAGATGTCTTTAAGACGGGAACCACCTTAGAAATCAACAATTCAAGAATCACCCAGTCTCTTTAGGAGGCTCCTCGGATTTGAGGGCCGCTCAGAGAGTGCAGAGCAGCAAGCATACCATTTTACAATTGCTAAAGACCTTTCTTTGGCCCTAGAAGATAATGCAGAATCACCATCTCAAAGCACAACTTCTTCACCTGCTTCAAGTGGTGAAGATGAGGAAATTGGGGAAGGTTTGCTGTCTCATAGGCTGCGTTATACTGAGGAGAAACAACTTCTTAAGATGCTGGTGTTTGATGCTCTAATGCTGCTTCGAACTATTTTGATCCTGCAATTGGTTGCTCCCCATTTTCACAGCATTTCTTTTTCTTTTTTTCAGTGTTTTTCTTGTCCAGTTTAACTTCCTGTACCGTTTATTGCAGAGGTTCAAATGTGAATCCGAACAGCAGCTCAATGATACTTCGATGAATGATGAGAAAGTTGTAACTGAAGAGTTCCTCATCCCGACTCCAAATTTAGAAAAAATGACGATAACAGCACGATAGTAAAAAAATACAACTACCCTATCTTGGCTTCCCAATTTAGATTAGATGATGACACCAGGAATAACCTTTCAAACTACTTCTGTTCAGACTTCAGAGCCCATGTCAATTAAGTCCACATGCTTGCAAGTTGCAAGGCAGCAACCAGGAAGCAAATTCCTAGCACTGCACAAACGAAGTTCTGCCACTGGAAAATTAATAAATCTTGATCATGATAAAACCTTTTAAACTTACAATTCAAATTGAAATGAGGAAGGAAATCCAAATCTTTAAAACTCAGATTCAAGGAGAAAGGCTTCCCCACTTGAAATCAAGGGTTGAAACATTGCGTCAATCATTAACAATAACAGGAACAATGTAAGAACAAACAAGAAATATAAAATTTCTAAATTTCATTTCATAACTCTACTGTACATTAAAAGTGTACAAAAGTGTGGCATCATTAACAAGTGTGCGCAACTCCTGCATTTAATCAACACTTACAATTACGAATTTTTCAGTTTTTTTTTTTTTTTTTTCCCATGATTGTCTTCCCCCTATCAGCTATATGTATTCAGTCCATTCTCAGCACCTAAGCCATACAGCACACCAGAGTACCTCTCTAGCGAGCCGCTAAAGAAGGTCTCCTTCAGCTTCCTGAAGGTGCAAGATGTGAGCAAGCTATCCGAACCTGCTTGATGACACACCCCGACTCTCTCCACTTCCAACAGCTCTGCCAGCTTGTTCAGCCCGCCGTGGAGGCTGTTGGAGAACTTCATCAAATGCTTGATGTCGTATAGAACTGGAAAATATATATTGATTAAACTGAAGAATCCCGCCTGTGTCTCGGGCAAGTTCTGGCAAGTCAAGAGCTTGAGCAAGTACCCAAAATCATATCCACTGTGGAAAGTCACCCAGTACACATTATCATTCAAGACAATCCCAGACGACATCAGCAGCTCCCCAAAGCGTCTGGCATCAATGCCCTTCTCACTATTCCTCCCAAAGTCGATGCCACTTTGGCGCAACAACTCAATTGAATCATTTGCAAAGACATCCTCATTCGGATTGAACTCAGAGAAATTGAACTGCCAAATACAGTACTTTCCTGTTCCACAAGTGGGCAAATTCCCTGTCTCATCCGAAAAAGTTAGCCCTAACTGGATCAGCTTCAACAGATCAACATTGTCTTTTAAAGTCTGGTAATGGTAATCACTGGAATTCTTGAAATTGCCAACTGGTCGGAGCACGACTCCGGGAAACTCTGTATCCATAGCAATGTAGGGATACTCATCAACGATTTGTCGTATCAACTCAAATTCTTCCTCCAAGTTGTCGGCCCAAACCTCTCTAATATGGATTGAATCGCTCTTGGGTAGAAGGGACATCGCAGATAACCAAAATCAGAGCAAGCTCCGCAAAAAACCAACAAATTCCTCTGTTTCTGTGTTACCTAAACTTTGAATCTTTTTGACACCCTTAAAACGTATCCGTCGAAATCTCAACATATAATAATATAAATCTGCAGGAAATTTCCAGACACACTTAATCAGCCCCAAATCAAAGTAAACCCTAATAATATAAATCAAATTCCCGACTTGGTTGCTTTTCCTAATGATTCGAAATCAGAAATTTAGGAGAGGCAACAAAATAGATCTAGTCAAAAAATTCAAATTTAACCTAAATATGGTGAATAGGACCCCAAAAGGCAAAAACCTAATTACAATTACAGAATCCAAATAAAAGTCATCCAAATTTTCCACTTTTATTAGATCCCTTAAAACAGATCTGTTAAAAATGCCACATTTCCAGGAAAAATCTGTAGAAGCGAATTAGACATGCGTCATCAGCCGTAAACCAAACGACAACTTTCAGATCTGCGTCGATACATATTGAAACCCTTGTCACCAGACAACCAATTCATAGGGGAAAAAAGAAAAAAAAGCTTACCTCAGAATCAATATTGTTCCTACAATATGTTACGATGTCTGAATGTAAAGACCCAGTACCAAATTGCACACACAATCACGCATATGTGCGTATTGTGTATGTATATTGGTAATATGTAGAAAGAGTGAATTAGGGTTTGGACGGGGAGGAGATGATAATGAGCGTAAGGCGGCGATGGGAGGAGCCACAGATGAAGGGCTACAGATTATCGGATTTTTTATTTTTCTTTGAATTCAACTTTTTTAGAAAGAGAAAGAGACAAGGGAAGAAGGAATTTCTAGAAAGAAGATGAACAAGGATGGGGTGGGGTTGGTGGGGCCCTTATCCTCTGTTCACCTCGCAAAACAAATTAAAAACAAATAATGCTTTGGATAGAGGTTTCTTTATTGTGGTTTTGGAGAGGCAAATTAGGAGGATATATAATAAGTAGTATTAACTAGTTTTCGGAAATGTGCTAAAGAAAGTTTAATATGTTTAAAAAATATATTTCATATTATATAAGCTTTTAATATATTTTATCACCCTCGTCTTTATACAATTACTACCAATATAACTGATGGAATCTGATGAGAGTTCAACAGCCAAAACCTCATAAAGGCAATGAGATTAAATTAAATGAGCCTTAGCATACTCCTAAAATTTGATCAATATAACTTTTTGAATACTTCGATTAATAAATTATTGTAGATTGCTTATGATTTTCATTATTCCACCAACGATTCAACTTTGGAAATCATCTTCTAACGTATTCTTTCCTACAACTTGACTATTGGATAGATAATAAACTAACGAGTCAAATAACTGGGATTTGGGACGAATAAAACAAACTACAAAATAAGAGCACAAATTTTAACACTAAGGGGGGACGAAAATTTCTGCGTCAGTGGATGTTGTTTTATGTGTCTCTCCCCCTATTTACAGGTGTTATAGGCTAAGTTAGGAATTTCTAGGAGGATTCGTATTTGGACTTCAACTTAATTAAATCAATTAATATTAGTCCATTTTACCGCGGAATTAATATTGCACTATCCGACTTTATCCATATAACGAATATGACTAATTTTACTTAACTATTTTTCGTATTATGATCTTGAATATCCATTAATTAATTTAAACTTGCTGACAATTATAATTAGTTAATATATATTCCAATAGCGGAATAATTTAAACTTTTATTATTATACTGGAACTAATCCAACTGGCCAATTTTGTATAATAATGTTTTTCGAGCTCCTCAAGGGGATATCATGAACTCTGGCTCACCCGAGACATGATTCTAGACAATAACACTCTAGCATTTCTCGCAAACCAATCACCACTAGAGTTGAATTCCTTCAATCAAGAGATATTAAATGACATTGGGGATATGGCATGACATGTTTGCTAAATAATACCAAAACGATGAATTACATATGACGCTTTCTCTTTCTCTTTCTCTTTCTTTTTCTTTTTCGAGATAATACATGCATAACTAAGTAATATACCACTACCAAAGTCACTGACATCCCCTACCCTCAGTATGAGCCACCCGTTGTTGCTGTTGGCTTACCGCCATTGCAAAGCGGTAAGCCGTCGACTCTTCACGCAAGTAAGATTCGCGCGCCGCTGACATGTGTTGACGCATTAATTGTATTTTTCTATTTTTTTTTTACTTTTTAATTTTTTTAATTTTTGTATATACTTTGATGTATTCATTTAATACACACTAGAGGTTTTATTCTAGTGGTAAAAGTAGCAACTTTCGCACCACTTATCTGGGTTCGAAATCCACTAGTCCCATATTTATTTTTTCCATTGTTTATTTATTTTTTCTCTTTTTTTTGTACGAAATTGAGATTGTATGAATTATGAAAGAATTAAAAAAAGAGAGAAAGATGAATAGTACAAAGAAAAGTTAAGGCTCGGCCACTGATACAATGAGTAAAATTTTAAGGGAAAATTGTTATAGAACCCATGAATAGTGTAAGATTGTTTCTCATTTTTTCTTAATTTTGTTTTTGTTTTGTTCAATTTTAATAATGTTATTTAATTAATTTTAAGGAAAATCAAATTTAAAGTACGAAATTGAGATTTATATGAATTATGAAAGAATTAGAAAAAATAAAAGATGAAAAGTACAAAAGAAAGTTAAGACTCAGTCAATGATACAAGAGGTAAAATTTAAAAAAAAATTATTATATGACCCATAAATAAGGTAAGTTAAAGGTAAAACCTCAACTGCTTATGTAGATGCCCTTATATGTTTCCATATTAGGCTATCACATATTTTCCCCACCCATCATGGGATGAGATGCAATATAAATGAGTTTTCAATTGTGATTTGTTCATAATATGTGATGTGATGATATTCGTAGGACATGGTGACCAGGGCTCGACGAGTTCTGAAGATGCACAATATCCTAATTTAAATTAAACCTATCATTTCTATATAATTATATTGCCATTTTAATTGGTGGTTTGATAGTTCAAATTCTATTAACATTGACTAGTCTAATCATTTTCCAAATATTGAAAATATCGTCCAACATTATATTTGTACAATTTTAAACAATGGAGCAGTAGACATTAGTATAAATTATTAATAGAGAAATAGTAACGGCCATCTTAGTAGCCAAATTAGGATGTAAAAAGATAGATAAGTCAAAACGGATTTTAAGACTAAAAAAAATATTGTAGAAGCAAGATAAAAGTTTAATGTTGTTGTTTGGTAGGTAAGATAAAAATAAATATAGTGTTTGATTGCTTAGATTATATTATAAATAAGATGTAAAATGACATTTTTGCTCTTGTTAAAAATTTGAATTTATTTTTCTATTTTAAGATTTATTAATTAATACAAATTTAGTTAAATTAATTAATTAACAAATAATTATTAAGTAAAGTTATTTAAATTAACCATTTATCAATTAATGATATGATTAGCTTAATATATTGATCATTTGATTGTGTACATTTAACTAAATTAATTATTAAAATTTCTACTTATTAATTATTTCAATGATCTGTAAAATTTAATTAATGAGTATCGATTTATTTAAAAATATTTAATGAGTGATTTAAATTAACGTATGAGGCTGATCGATTAATTTGTACTTCATATTCCGATGCCGGTGAATTAAAAATTTTACCCGATCAAAATAGAAAACCTAAACCCAAGAATCAAATTTGGCTCATAGATCATCATAGCCATCGATCGAAGTAGAAAACCTAAGCTCAAGAATCAAAATGAATCAAAGTCGAACAACAAAGAAACACTCCAAAAACCCAAGATACCAAATTAAACCAGAAACCCACAATGAATCAAACCAGAAACACCCACATGCCTCACGAAAAAAAGGAGATGAAATAGCCTCAGACCAATGGAAAAATCGAAATAGAGAGAGAGAAGGCAATGCCATGGCTGCAAACCGTGGGTTTGCCCCGGCAAGGTGCGGCGAACGACCTTCTCATTCGAACAAGAGAGACGATCATCACAGCCAAAATCAAAGCCCACCGCCATACCATACCAGATCAAACCAGAAACCCACAATGCATCAAGCTAGAAACCCACAATAAATCAAACCAGAAACACCCACAAGCCTCACGAAAAAATGAGAAGAAATAGGCTCAGACCAACGGTAAAATCGAAATAGAGAATGAGGAGATACCGCCATGGCTGCAAACCATAGGTTTGTCCCGTCAAGATGCGGCGACCGGCCTTTTCCATCGAACAAGAAAAATGGTCATCACAACCAAAATCGAAGCCCACCGCCATACCATACCAAGCCCACCACCATACTATACCAAATCAAACCAGAAACTCACAATGCATCAAGCCAGAAACCCATAATGAATCAAACTAGAAACACCCACAAGCCTCACGAAAAAATGAGATAAAATAGGCTCTAACCAACGGTAAATTCGAAATTGAAAGGGAGGAGGCACCGCCATGGCTGCAAATCGTGGGTTTGTCCCGCTAAGGTGTGGCGACCGACATTCTCCTTCGAACAAGAAAAACGGTCACCACAACCAAAATCGAAAACATCGCACCAGTAACCAGAAAATCCAAATCGAACAGCGGCGGCTAGGGTTGATAACAACCGGAATTTTAGGAACCGGAACCAGATAAGTTATTCGGTTTCCGATTCCAGATCCGGTCCTGGTTTGGTACCGGTTCTCCCAATTTACCGGTTATGGAACCGGTTTTCATAAAAAAATCAATTTTTTTAAAGCATAATACAATTCTTGCCCAATGAAAACATTCATATCAAAGTCGTTACAATAATATGAGTTCTTTCTCAGGGACCGCGCTGGTGAGTGGTGACGAAGAAACTGCAGAAAGATAGTCGATAGAATAGAATTGTATTTCGTAAAATTAGGAATTAGAAATTAGGAATTTAGGGTTAATGTTAACCGGGTACCCAGTTCGGTACCGGAATTATGATTTAGGGGTGGTAGCGGTTACCGGACAGGAACCGGTATATTCGGTACTCGAAAAACCGGTTCCCGGTCCGGTACCGGTTCGAGACCGATTTTCCCGAATTACCGGAAACCGGTTATCACCCCTAGCGGCGGCTGTGGGGAGGGTGGAGATGGCCATGGAGTCAGATCACAGCCACTAACGCCACATACACCCATTTGCGCGCGAGAGAAAGAAGTCAAACAGTGGGTGTTGAATGGGAAGGGACGAAGGGTAGCAGGGGAAAATTAGCCATCAAGATAAGTTATCCTAGGAGCGAGGGTGAGTTAGGGAAGCATGGTATAACCGGGTGTAATAGTGCCCGACATGCGAACCAAGGCTGACCGAGTTAAGACACATGGGCTTTACATTAGTTACCAAACACTTCATTTTTTACTATTGGGCTGAGTTATAGTGGGTTTATTTAACTTAACCCATCTACCAAAAGGGCTATAATAAAGTAGCATACATTGACATAACATGTTGTCGGAAATTTATCCATTATTGAGCTTTTTATTAAAAAAAACAGATTGAAATCCTTTTTCCAATTAATGTTGGCTGGGCCTACTAGTCGTCGCCATATTCAACTTTACAATGCTCTTAAACAGTTAATGAATTCATGATTCAAATGAAACCTGCTATTTGACTTTTAACCAGCAGCCTAATTCACTGAAAATAATTCACTTCCGATTACCATTGTAAATTCACTTCCGATTTTCGTTGGCCTCTATAACCCAAAATCTAAATCTATATTTTCAACCACAACTTTACTATTCATCTTCCATATCTATATTTTTAAATTTAGTCACAAATACCAACAACTCAACTATAATTTTAAGCCATAGTTCTACTTTTTTAATTCACTATTTTTATTATTTTCAAATTTTATTTATTTATTTAAATTGCAATATTTCTAAAATGAAAATAAATAATTAAAAATTCGACAGTTACTTAATTAAATTCCTAAAATTTCATAATTTAAACAACAATAATTACATAATTTAAAATTAAAAAATTATATTCATCCTAGTTTGCGTACAAGTAGCTAGGCTAATACTTCATGCTGTTGCCATTTGGTTTCGTACTTGAATTTCTTTTTTCATCGTTATAAAAGGCTCTGAAAGCGTCTTTTCGAATATTATCTCAGCTTGCCCCGCTCGGCCATACCTAATGCAAATTGGTAATGTAGCCGACGAATTTGGAGACATCTTTCTGCACGAGCCCCCAGTGCTTGTGAAGATGGTTTTAATACCACTAATACCCATTTTGGTTACGTTTCATTGTATTATTATGCGATCTTCTCCCATAAAACTCGGACCCTTTGCATGTTGCCGATTTACGGGTCTTCAGAGACGTCCACGTAGATGTGCGCCAATACATTGGTCTTCTCCAACGAATACTTCTTACTGCATTCAGTTGGAGTGTAAGAAATTTTGTTGCCTTTCTCTGGAGGGGATGGTTGCAACTCGTCGACCTTGGCATCACTGACGTGGATTCCCGAGAGGTTGAGTGGACATTCGTTTGACCCCGTGATCGGAAAAGAGTGCAAATTATCTGGTGGCACATTCCAAGTCGCAGGATTCTATGGATCCCAATAATTTTGTAGCCAAAATTATATGAAATTATTTTGCTAATTTGGGTCGAGATTGAAATTAGAAAAGTTGGGATAGTTTGGATCCATTGGCTTTGATTTAGAATAATAGGAATAAGGATGAATTAGAAGAAGAAGAAGAATAAGAAGAATGAGAATGAGTTGGATGATGTAGTAATGATAGAAGGGAAAAATAATTTTAAAAAAATTATCATAAACTAGTCGTTACCTCCACCCCAGCCTCCCAACGGCAATCCTCAACCGTCAACCTTGAAAAGGAAAAAAAAAATTAAAAACCAATTTGTCAGTTAAAAAAAGAAAAATTAAATCCATAAGTCACGAGGGGAGAGTGTGTGGTCGACGTTCTCTTCTTATTGGACGAGGAGGGCGTGCAACATTAAATCTCGCGTGGCGGTCATAACCGCGCCGAACGTTGTTTCAAAGGCTATGGCTGCGACCGCCGCACATATCCATCCCCACCCATGCAGCCCAGCCCTAAACAAGGCACATTGTCGCATTCTGCAAATGTGGCTGCGTTGTGGATGCTCTTATAACTAAACTTTATTTGAATAGTGAACTACATAAAACGTCTCAATATTATGGGGTTTGCTCGTTTGCAGCCCCTTACTATGAAAATAACATTTGTGGCCCTTTCACTATGGGGTGATATAATTTGAGAGACTTTTGCACTTTTTTGCTTAATTTTATGCCCTTCCGCCTTTTAGGGATAATTTAGTAATTTTTAAACCGCACTTATTGTACTTTACATTTAAAATTATTGACACTTCACAATAATGGCTGACACTTTACATTAATGGTTGATGACATTATTTTCATTTTTAAAATGCCCATTTTTATGTTGACATCATTTTTTCTTTTTGCTTAAAAATTCCCCCCTTCATTTTTAGTTCATTCTGCATTCCCCATTTGTTTTTATTTCTTCTCTTTCTTGTATTGGTCTTGAAAGTAGAAATTGACTAGTAGCGTGGTCACGATTAATCTTCAGAAATTATCGACCAGCAGCTCACGATGTCGACCAATTCCACAAATTCTTTAAGTGGGGGAGGAAATGGATGTAGGAGGTTGAGATTTGAGTATGAAAGACGTTGGTGTTGTGAAAGGGCTTCCCTAAAAATTGTTTCTGATTCAAGAAAGGATTCTTATGGAATGTTGTATTTTGTGTATGAGAATAAAAGGAAGGTGGGTGATTGTGGTTATTTCCGATGGTATTATCCTAATGTTGCTGATTGTGT
Source organism: Monilaria moniliformis (assembly GCA_034509125.1). Classification (NCBI taxonomy): domain Eukaryota; kingdom Viridiplantae; phylum Streptophyta; class Magnoliopsida; order Caryophyllales; family Aizoaceae; genus Monilaria; species Monilaria moniliformis. The sequence continues at coordinate 16,851 of JAYDZE010040201.1, read as the reverse complement.
GAGAAACCCTACACACCACAATAGTTTATGTGGTAGGTGTGAATATGGAAATCAAGGTAGCACTGCAAGGTCTCGTAAAGGTATACATGGATCGGAGGATGTATTTGTTACGATTGTTACTTGTGGTGCTTTACAATTTTGTATTTTGGCGTTTATTATAAGTTTGTTCAAGTAGGTTGGTGTTCTAGAAGGACGTTGTTGTTTAAGGTATGAAGTTGTTGAATTATGTAGTTCAGTTAATCGTATAGTAAGACGCTTAATGTAATTCAAGTGTGATGTAATACTTAGTAGTTGTTTTGATTGTAAATCATTTTCATTCCGCAAAACTCAAATTACACATAGTAGTTGAACCATTACGCTACAAAGCATTACGACAAAAATTTACATAGTTGGTATAACATATTAGATGAAGAGATCTTTTTAGTATTTATCAATCCAGTCTCATCTCTTCATTTCCAACGACCATTCCAATCGCGGATGATTCCATATAGCCTTCACAGATGTGTTGGATATACATGTGACATTGTTAGAAGTTTCAAAAACACGAGCAACCATACAAACCTCAGTGAAAAGATTTTCGTCCGTGTGAAGTATTTTGCACGCATTGTCATGCTGTTAAATTTTCTCAACCATGGAAGATTTTTTTTGCACTCATTGCACGAACAAACCTTCCATTTTGTTGGGTTCTTGAGATTTCTTAGTCTTGAATAAATGCTCTCTATTTTTTCCTTCGAAAGCTCACCCTTTGTAAAAATAACCACTATGATGGATTGATATGCTAAACATACCGGGTCCACGCTCTATACATGAAAAAGTTAACAACTTAGATTGGACCACATCATGAATATCAAAACAACAAGAAGGGACCACATGAATAGAAAAAGCGACGAATTTTGTCCATTTCACATATAAAACAATCCCAACAAAATTCTATAAAATTAACCTATTAGTGATGTAATTGGCCCCATATAATCCATTAGTTTGGACACTATTCCTGTAAAACCAATACTCGAAATACCCCATTTGAAATAAACCCTAACACCAAACACTTAAGTAGAGAATTTCATACCATATTCGATGTTGTGGTCGAAATGAGTGAAATTCCATAGATGCAACTCCCATTTATCATCATCCAACAATGTGTTGGGGAAACCCTAAATGATGATGATGATTTTGATTTTCCCCTATTCTTTGGTGGACTCTTAGTGCTATTCCTTGTGGTTTGCTTGAATTTTGTACTTGGTTTTGGACCCATCATATTGATTTCTTTTCTATTAATACTAAAATACTACAATTTTTGCAATTTTTGTCGATTTTTTTTTAGAAATATTGGACGAATAGATAATTAAATGATGATGAAGGAATGGAGAGGAAGGTGGAAAGAACTAAGAAAGAGAAACGATTGGAAAGAGAAAGATGAAAAAATAGTGTTCTTGGAAAATATGAAAAGATTAAAAAATAATAGTTACAATAAAATAACGTTAATTCCAATTTTGACTTCGATTATAATAATGACAAAGGTTAAAAATTACTAAATTATCTCTGAAAGGTGGAGGGTGTTTTGGTCAGAAAATTAAGCCAATAAGTGCAAAAGTCCCTCAAATGATATTACCCCATAGTAAAAGAGCCACAAATGCTATTTTCTTAGTAAGGGGGCCGCAATCGATCAAACCATATAGTATAGAGACGCTTTATTTAGCTCACTCTTATTTAAAATACGAAATATATTATTTGTACTCATAATATTTTTTTTATCAAAATATTTATAGTACTCACAAATCCCAAATCTTACAATGAAATTATAATAACTCCAAAAGTGTCTATTATATAACCTTAACAGTCGAAGGGGAAGAATTAGGTGATGCACCTTTTTTTTTCTCCAGAATACTCAAAATATCATCGTTTTTGGCCATGTCAACTTTTAGAAATATTAACTATCAACTATCAACATTTGGGACTCGGAAAATGAATCAGGTATGTTTTTGATAAATTGTCGATGGTTCATTATTTTAATATATATTTTTGACGAAATGAGAATAGTTTAGAAATTCTATTAGGGTGCGTTTGGTAAAATGGATTTGGAATTGATTTGGAATTGCAATTATATGGAATTGAATTTGAAGTTTTGGTATTCTAAATCCTTTATTTGGTAAGTCAAGAATTAAACAAGATTTGGAATTGACTTTTAATTGAATAATTTTTTATATATATACATTATGTATTTCTATATTATTTTTCTATATATTTTGAGTTGTGTGTACAAGTGTATGTGTTGTGTGTGTGTTGTGTCTGTTTGTTATGTGTTTTGTGTGTGTATTTTGTGCAGTGTGTGTGTTGCGTATAATGTGTGTGTGTATTATGTGTGCGATTTTATCTTGTGTGATGTGTGTTTGTTGTTTGTGTATTATGTGCAGTGTGTGTGTGTGTGTGCAGTATGTGTGTATGTAGTGTGTGTATTATGTGTAGTTTGTGTATTGTATGATGTGTGTGTAGTGTGTGTTTGTGTGCAGTATGTATGTGTGTGTGTGCAGTATGTAATGTGTATTGTGTATTGTGTGTGTTGTGTGTGTAGTATGTGTTCGAAAAGTACTCATATTTATATTTATTTGGATTTCTAAATATTTACTTTAGCCATAATATTTAAATTGTGGAATTGAGTGGATTTGGAATTGAAATTTAATTCCAAATCCAAATATTTTTATAGTACCAAACAATGGATTTGAAATTCAAAACTCCAATTTCAAATTTAAATCCTTGATTCAAACGGACCCATATATTATTTTGAATAAAATTATATTCGCTTCTTCATGCAGAAAACCGCACTATATGCACTACTATGGAAGATTAAGTTTTTTTATGTATAAAATTTATATTATGTATAATTTTACCATTATTAAAAAATTATGTTATGCATCCACGATTTTATAGTAATACACATAAGAATATAGTAGTGGATCTCTTAAGTCTTAACCTAATCATATACCTGCACCCTAAGCATACTTTAATCTCTAGCAAAGTAAGAAAAATTATTTGTTGATATATTATATTACAATTAGTTTTAGATGGTATCATATACAATTAATTTAAGCGATTGCTAATGCGAATTATGATTATGATAATTGAGTAATCAATCAATACCTTTTCTGATTAAAGAAGAAAAGAAAAAAGCAAAGTGGTCTTTACCGGCGAAACTTCATCACCATTCACCAAGATGCCCATTTTTATTAATTCAGAAAACACCATTTTACATCCTAACATTTTAGAACTGATTAATTTTCAAAATCTATTAATTGATGTCTTAGTTGAAGGACTTTATGATCATCCAATGACTATCTGATGTGTGGAGTTTGCTCTCAGTTGCCTGAAAAGATTTTGTAGGCAAATTTGAAGGAAAAATGATAGGCTAAGTATTTTTACTAATTTTTTTTAGTCGAAGAAGGGAGAATGACGAGATTGAACCATATACTTTTCAGTACTTGGATATTTCCGAATGGATATAATTTCCTATACTTTTAAGTACATATACATATGTGAAAATAATTAAAAAATTAGTGTATCTCATTATTAAATCAAGATAACTTGGGTTATGAGGGTTTCAGTGTAAATTCAGATTTCCCGAACCGTTGCAATCATTAGTTTGAGATGATAAAATTTATTGGTGAATATTAAATGCCATTATGAATGCAAGAATACAACAACCGACATGTGCAATAATATGGCCCATAAACATGTTGTACCCACAAAGTATTAAAGGAGTCGGGTCTCTAATATAATTGGCCTTGGCTACTTGAGTGTGTATTTTTATTTTGAATTATTACGCAAATGCTAAAAAATAAATTAGAAATATTGAAAGACGTTACATATTATATATTCATCAACCGTAACAGTTTAGCATGAACTTCATTGAATTTTATATGAGCCAGTTTCTTAGTCGAGCATTTAAAAGGTAGTATATGCCTTCTATATGTTAATTATTTCCCCTCGAGATTTATAATCGAGCGTGTAATAATTCTGACTCAAAATGTATATGCACGTACAACTCAAATTATTTGTGCGGTGATGATTGCCATGCAATATGATTTGTGAAGAATTATTACAAATGTTATTTTATAGACAAAATCATGAATATCATGAGATTGTTGAGTAACATGGGAGGCATGATGCGTATATAATATTATTCATCTAACCACTTATTATGCCATTCTTTAATTTATTGTATTGGAGGTATTATTTAATGGTAGGCTCTCCTCTGTACAATCTGTATATTAAAGAGCGTTTATTTTTTTATTATTGATATATATGATTAAATATTTTTTTATCTTTATTAATATTAATATAATATCTCCAATCCTACTTCTTTTAATAAGATATGAATTAGGAAAATTAGTTCAAATTATAGAAAATATAATTAATGGATTTGAAATATCTTAAAATTAAATATTCATCTATCTTGATAAATAATAAATTAACTTGTAATATTTTTATTTTACTAGGCTAAACTTCTCCTTTGTCTCCATCTTAGAAACTAGAGTATGGTTCATATGATTCGCAGATAGATGTGATAATCCCATTTAAAAATTATATCTCCATCCTTTATCTTATCGAAGAGAGAAGCTTCACATAAATAACAAAATATACAAATGCCTACGTTAGGGAAATTATGTTAAATATAGTTCGAGTGTTAAATTCAAACAATTTCAAGAATATTTATTAGGTTAATTAAGAAAGTGAATGAGGGGTGTTAATTTCTTAAATAAGTACAAAACTATAACTTGTAGCCGAATAAATATTAATCTTTTAATTTCTATTAAATATGATACTTATCTCTCTTCACTCTCTCGGATTTATGAGCACTCGCAGCCATTATCTTAGATATGCATACAACATCTTTATAAGAGCATCCCCAATGGATGATGCAGGTAGAGATGCATTTTCAAAAGTTACCATTGTAGGGGAGGTAATGGGAAGTGAGGAGGTAAGGGGAGGAGTGCTACCTTAGATATACATACAACTTCTTTATAAGAGCATACAACACCTTTATGCAAGTAGAGATGCATTTTCAAAAGTTACCATTATAGGGGAAGTAATGGAGATATAGTGAGGAGGTAAGGAGAGGAGCCGCTACCTTAGATATGCATACAACATGTTTATGAGTTACCATTCTGGAGCCGTTACCATTTTCAAATGTTCCATTTCTCATTCAAGTTTCGAATGGAATGGATAGTCTTATCTTATATAGACATAAGTTAATTTACTCGCTCACTAATTGAGATAATTTATTATTGTTATATATGATAGTAACAGGAAATAGGGAAACATAATGCTGATACTAAATGTTAAACTATTTCAAATGCGATAAATATTTTCATTTGCTAACCAAGTATTATTATTATTATTATTATTATTATTATTATTATTATTATTAGTATTATTTTTGTTGTTGTCAAAAATCGAATATTCTTTATTTAAAACTTAAATAGAATTGAGACATTTATAAGAAAAAAAATATCATATTTAAAAGAAAACAAAAATTTAGTAATTACATGTTTCATACAAATTTTAATTTTATATGAATATCATAGTCTGGTGCTCTTTGGACAAATTATCCCAAATGAGGCAAAATATAAGGGCATCCATAACGCCTCCGGAATCCCGTCACGACATGATGGGCCGGCGAGGTGAGATGCGTTGTGGGGGGCGGGAGGACGGAACGCGGCGAGACCAGCTCGCCGCCGCGTTATGGCACGCGGGGCTGTCACGCCACACGTGAGTGGTGCACAATCGCGCTTATGGGCTAATCATGGAGCGCTTGTAACACATGCGTCGCCGAATTTAATGTTTTTTAATGGAAATTTCATTCTTTTATTTACGTTTTTTTTTTACTTTTTTCGGCCGATTTTTATATTATTTTTTTCAAAACTAGCTACCAGCAGCGGATCTTTTTTTTAAAAAAAATTTAACACGTATAAATATCCTCCAGTTTCATTTTTTTTACACCACAATTCCATTTTTTTCTTCATTTTTCTTCAAATACTCTCTATATTTTAATCATCCTCTTCAAAAATTATTTTCATTTTTCTTATGAATTTTTCCATTATTCTCAATTTCTTGTATTGATTTCTCAAATCCCACTATGTTAGATTATAACAAACAACTCGTTAAGTGGCTTAAAGCATATGGCTTTTTCCCAAACACTTTCATGCATTTATTCGATCCAAACAATCTACTACCCTTTGAAATGTCTACTCAATGGTCACACTCATCATCTCCCTAAGCTTTCCAGGCTCCTCATCTTCCCAATGTCTAACAACATCCAAATTGTCGACTCTTCAGAAGAAGTGGAGAATCCCACCAAGGTCCGAAAGTACGAGCACAATACACCCTGGAGGAAACCATGCGGATCTTTGAAGTCTATATAGATATCAGCGAAGATCCAATTGTTGACAACCAACAAAAATCAAAGGCATTTCGGCTGAATGTTGAGAACAAGTATAACAAGGTACGCCCAACAAACGCCCCGGAGCGCACATTTAGTATGCTTCGAGCCCATTACAATAGGATAAAACCCAGAAATTCAAAAATTATTCGCCCTTTACAACAACTTGGAGTCAAGATGGAGGGGCGGGGCAAGCGAGACAACTATTCTAAGAGAGCAATAACCAGCTATTAGGATGAAAATAATAAATCTTTCAAGTACATGAATACTTGAGAGAAGATTTGGCGCAACGAAAAGTTTGCGGGCAACATAGAATGTGCCAGAACAAAGCAGAGTGACAACGATCAATTATCTACCAACGGCTCACCCGACCTCATTCCGAGCGACGAGGCGGGTGAGAGCGTTGGTGTGTAGTTTGTTTTAATTTTAATTATGTAATTTTTTTTAGTTCAATTATATTATTTTTTAATATAAATGAAATACATATTTTTCAATTATTCGTATATGAATTTAATTAAGATATATAAATATACACAATTATAAATTATATGAAATAAAAAGAATTAAAAAAAATAAGAGATGAGTCACATTAATAATGCAAGTAAAATGATGAGTTAATGATAAAATTACGAGTGTTTAAGACATGATCTCAATAGTAACAATGAGACTTATAAATACTGCAAGTTAGATGATGAGTTGTAAATTAGGTGATGAGTTAGTGACGGATTGTTTATGCATAACTAATAGTGTCAAATTCGAGTCCGCATAGTTGTTCAAAAAAGGCTAAAAAGATATGGGTTTACCTGCTCTACAAATGAAATCCCAATTCTTCCGGCAAAATTCATGTTATACTAGATAAACCACAGTACCACACCAATCACTACATTACAATTCTCCCACATACATACATATATATATATACTCATCAATGTATTTTAACCCCAAACTTAATGTGATATTCTCTCTAAGAGTAAGTCGTATTGAAATAAGAAAACACGAGATTAAACCAAACATAGAGAAATTAATTGCAGAAAACACAATTTATAACTCAATTTCACAAACTAAAACATGTATAGTGTACAAATGTGTGGCACCACAAATCTTAGGCAGTGCACAACACCTAGTGTTTAACCAACATCCTAGAAATCACATATTCTTTATTTTTTTTTCTCCCATTCACCTTCTTCACAATCTGCCCTATTAGCTACATTACTCAACACCTAAACCATACAACACACCAGAATACTTCTCCACTGCTCCATTGAAGAACTTCTCCCTCATCTTCATGAAGGCGGCGGAGGTGAGCAAGCTGTCTGAGCCCGCCTGGTGGGAGACCCCGACTCTCTCCACCTCGAGCAGGTCGGCCAGCTTGCTCAGCCCGCCGTGGAGGCTGTTGGAGAACTTCATCAGATGCTTGACGTCGTAGATAACTGGGAAATACACTTTGATCAAGGTGAAGAACCCTTCCTGCGACTGCGGCAGCTTCCTGCAAGTCAAGATCTTGAGCAAATACCCGAAATCATAGCCGCTGTGGAACGTGATCCAATGCATATCGCCGTTCAGAACAATCCCAGACGACATCAGAAGCTCCCCGAACCGCCCTGCGTCAATACCCTTGTCGATGTTCTTCGCGAAATCAATGCCACTCTGGCGCAGCAGCTCGACTGATTCCAGCGCGGCGACGTCCTCCTTGGGGTTGAACTCGCGGAAGTTGAACTGCCAGATGCAGTGCTTATCAGTGCCGCAGGTTGGCAAGTTCCCCTTGTCGTCGGAGAATGTCAGCCCCAATTGAATTAGCTTCAACAAATCAACATTGTCTCTCAATGTATGGTAGTGGAGATCGTTGGAGTTCTTGAAATTTCCCACCGGCCGGATCACGATGCCGGGGAACTCGGTGTCCATGGCGATGAAGGGATAATCATCAACGATTTCACGGATCAATGCGAACTCTTCATCCAGATTGTCGGCATAAACCTCCCGAATTTGAATCGAATCGCTTTTATGTAACACAGACATTTCCACAAACACAACCAGAGCAATTTGACCACAAAATATGGAATCGAAAATCCCCCAATTTCTTTGTACCGACACGATCTGAATTTGATCTTGCGAAGAATACTCGAAGCAGATCTGGTAAAAAAAGTCGTCGTTTCTTCACCAAATCAGCTGAAACATACCAGATCAACGCGATCCGCGTAAATAAGAGTAAACCCTAAATTAAAGAGCTGGATCGCGAGTTTCTAATGATCCAAATGCTAAGTTTTGAACATTAGGAGAGCCCTCGAAACAGAAGTGTTAAAGATTCATGATTTGTAAACCAGATCTGCAAAAAACAAAAAAACAAAAAAAAAAAAGCCCAAAACGTGCGATCAGCTCGAAATCAACAAACCTTACAAGTCAATCAAGAAAAATCACCATCCCAAGTCTTGAATTCAGACCCCAAAAAAAAGGTAAAAAATCAGATATATACAGAAAAGATTGATTCAGAAAGGAATTACCCAAGAAACTTTCAATTCAAATGCCGATCCAGTCAAAGATAGCAAGGATACACACACAAGTCTACGGTGTATCTATATAGGTAGAGACAGGGGGGAGCGGATTTCGGCCTCGAAATGAGAACTGCAAAGCGAATAAAAAACCGGAGAGCGAGCGAGAGAGAGAGAGATAGTTATAAGAAAGTGATGTGAACGCAGATGCAACGCATTTTCCTCTGTTCAGCCTGAAAAGTAAAAGTTACATGGATTTCGATTCCAGAGATAGTTTAGTTGTTTTAGAGCTGGAAATGGAGAATTATCCCTTAATCTTGAATTATAATCTATTACTAGTATTTTTTTAAAACACTTCCCTAAAAAAAAGTATTATTTAAACACGGTATGTTTGTTCCTATATTTTGTGATATTCTTTAAATCCATGTTCTAATTTACCCTTTTATTACATGAAATTATAGTGAACGTTAATTACTCATTGTATTTTATAATTATTTACTACATACTCCTTCCCTCCATATATTCAAATATGTTTCACTTTTCCTGACCATTACGAATTATAGCTATGTCTCATTTTACCAATGAATTCTGCTTTTAATAGAAATTAATTATTTTGTCATTTATCACAAGGGCAAAATAGGCAAATCAATAAATATTCTTAATTCGACACATTTTAATATTTAACCTCATAAAAGTCCTTATATGTAGATTTTAGTTAATGTAATTTTAGTTGATGTAATCTAGTGATAATTCTTATGAGATATAATCTAATGATAAATTATGTACTCTCTCTTTCTCTAAAAGAAAATAGGCCTAATAAGATTTGGCATGAGTTTTAATAAAAGTGATTGGTATATTGTGAGTGAAAAAATGTCTCATCTTAAGAGTAGTATTAGTAATAATTAATAAATATATTGTGAGTAGAGAAGTAATTGATCATGTGGTAAAAAGAATAAATAAATTGATATTGATAGTAATATATTGTGGGGTAGTATCTATAAATGGAAAGAAATTATTTTTTGTGTACTTACCAAAATAACAAAAAAAGACTATTTCTAAAAATGAAGGGATTATGTTATTAGTGGAATCTAAGATGTTATATATAGAATCACATAATTTGTGTATTATATATCCGACATTTGTTTTATATAAAGCCGTGTATTTTGAAAAAACAAGATAATAGGATATTGATATCTTAAATATATTATACACTATAAGGGTATGTTTGATAGGATAGATTAGGCCAAGATTAGATTATTAATTATAACTAATCTATCCTATCAAACATACCCTAAACATATATATCAAATATATCAAACAAGGCCTTAATGTATCAATTAAGTTTTGTGAAAACTAATAAAATGTATATTAATGGAACAAGAAGATTTTAAATCAGATGATCGAGAAACTTTAATTGCACTTTTTTATATTGTCAAATCCATAAATTAGGTATAGTGATCTTTCAGGTTTTGAATTGGAAGACCATTTGTAAGACCTCCGAAGCTAAAATATGTGATAGAGAAGCCGTGAATTTTCAGAAAATGGTACAATATGATATATATATATATAACACGAAATATGTAACATGGTGTTTATGATTGGAGTAGAAATTCCAAAACAGAAGGTATTGTGTGAGGTGAGCTGTGAATGTATGGTTGGATATGTTTTGGTTTTCACCCTCCTCCATCTGCCAATTTGATTGAGATGGCTGCCAATTATCCGGGGTTACTTTGGTTTTGGTTCCTAACTTCATCTTATACATTTGATGCCGTGATGGTATATTGGTATATGAATCGATATGAAATTATAGTCTAAAATGTGAATTCATTATTTGCTATGAAAATTAAAATAATAAACAGATTGGATTATAGTTCAATTAAAATTTATGTTCGATTTTACTAAAAAATACATTCTTTTTTTCTTGTGGCGTTAGGGTTTAGGATCTTACCGTCTCCAAAATTCAATCCTAAATTTTCAGCAACAACTTCATATTTCAATTGCCACATTAGAATTTCAAATTTCAGCCACAATACCAAGATTTCAGCAATAACTCCACTTTTTTTAATTCATCATTTTTAATTATTCTTAAATTTTATATATATATTTAAATTGCGATAATTGTAATATAAAAATAAATGACAAAAAATAAAAAATTACTAAATTCATATTCCTAAATTTACATTAATTAAATACCAAAAATTACATTAGTTAAATACTAAAAGGTACATAATTTAAATTACTAAAATAACATGATTAAATATAAAATAAACTTCATAGTCCAAATTAGTTGGAGCTTGCAAAATCAGTTGGACCTCGCCCAAGTTTCATTGACGAGATCTTGTTGGAGTCGGGAGTGAGTTCGTTTTCGTGAAGAAAAGTATATCAACTCAGAAATTCTTGAACTTGAGGCAGTGCACCTTGAGATGGGTTGTTGCGGGCGACTCAAAAGCTAGATTCTGCTTCATCATCGACCCAACTAGTTGTGTTTTCTCCTTCATCCTCGACTATGATATTATGTAGGATAATACATGCATACATGACGTCGATGATGCATGATTGATACCACATATGTACTGGACCTTTCACTATCGGCCAATGTACGTGGAGTACACCGAAAGCCCTCTCAACGTTCTTTCGTGCCGCCTCCTGCCTTTGAGCAAACAATGCTCTCTTTTGGTCAGTCGGACACATAATCGATTTCACGACTACTGACCACTTTGGTAGATGCCATCGGCCAAGTAATAGCCCATAGTTTATTTTTGGTGATTGGCTGTGAATTCATAGTCGGTGTCCTGCCAACGCATACTTTGTTGAAGATGGGTGATCGATTCAGGACGTTAATGTCATTGTTCAATCCGGTCACGCCAAAGAATGTATGCCGGATCATAAAAATTGTCCAGCAACTGCTTCGAGGATGATCGTCGAATGTGTGCCCCTGTATCAACTAGTGTAGGCGTCTCTCCATCCCACATGACAATTCTTCCATTCCCTCTGCATACAGTCGATATTGCATAACATACCCAGAAAACTGTGATGTATTTTGTGCATATTTATCAATAATTGGGCGTCCTGCATCGTCGGTCTTCTCAAATATATATCGCAAAAGGTCTCGATGGGCCCGCAACAAAATTCTCTGACGCAATCTGGCCTCGTTATATGGGCAACATGGAGGTACTCGTCGAATTGGTCCGAAGCCCCACCGTATGCGAGCTGTCGAATCGTCATCGTGCACTTATGCACCATCGAGAGTCTCTCACGTCCAATACCGTCGAGGCGCTGCTGGAAATACTCATCACGTCTTGCCAACGTGTTAGGAATGCGCAGGAACAACAATATGCACATACGAAACCGACGCCAAAACACAGTTGGACACTATCGTGCCTCGTCAGCGAAATAATCATCGATGAGGTGTTGAGTAGCAGTTTCATGCTCTCAGTGTATGTAAGTTCTTGGTAGACGAGGCCTCGGAGATGGTGCAGCGGTAACAGGCCTCCTTAGTAAGTACTGTTGGACCTCCAGTACCATAACAATTATAACATCCTCATCCTAGGATGAACTGGAACTAGAATTAATTATTTGGGGATCCATAAATTTTGAAGAGTTTTGTGTGCAGAGGGAAGAATAAATATATGAAGAAGATTAATGTAGTATTTATAGAAAGGGAAAAAATAAAAAAATAAAAAATCTCACCCCAACGGATTCATCACAAAAAAGATAAAGCTAGAAATATGAAATTCAAAATTATGAATTTAAAAAAATTGAAATCGGCCGCCGCATCCCCCTTGCAACGCAGTTGTCTTTTTCGCCCCGCCATGCAGATTGCCCGGCCATCCGCCCCAAATGCGGCCTCAGCTATGACCGCCCCGAAAAGATGCAAATTATCTACTTTTCTACTTTACACAAACTGACGACGGGAAGTTAAAGTTTTGCTAGGAATATCGAGTTACTTCGAATGCTAGTGGAACAAAAAAATGGATTTGATTATTTACATCGTTGAGAGAGGTAGTCTGCCCCCGGAGTGAATGTGATAGGCAGCAACACAAAGTGAATGAACTTTGATAAAGTATTTTTAATATATATCATGTCTAACAAGTCATTCAAAAATTATACATGATTTCATTAGAAGTGATGTGTATTATTATAATTTCAAAGATACGAGTACATATTATTACTTGTGTAAGTTCGGGTCAATCGTGACAAAAATCACTCTATAATTATTCAAATTGATTTGTAAAGATTTTATTTATTTAGTAATGTTACATAAATCGTTACAGTATTCATAAAACACCAAAATTACACACGTCTACATAAAAGTTACAAAATCATAATTTATTCTTAAGGTCACGATGGTTGAAGACCATCGTGGGCTACCACCACGAGACACAACAGTGAGCCACGATGGCCACAACCACCATGACCTTAAGAAGTAGATAAGATTTTTGTTATATCTCGCATTTTTAATCAGTAATTTATGTATTATGAGTGGACTATGATCACGTATTTTTAATATATATCATGTCTAACAAGTCATTCAAAGATTATATGTGATATCACTGAAGTGGTGTGTGTTATTAAGATTTTCAATATACGAGTACATATTATTATTTATGTAGTTCTAGTCTATCTCATCTTTTTATGGGATGAGATATATAACTTCTCAATTTTTGGAGCAATATATTTTTCCCAGCACTCCCTAATTACAATATCTTATAAATCCAATACCATTTAAAATAAAAGTTCGTGGGAAATTTATTTCAAAATTTTCTATATAATTTTTACTTTGACGCTTCGTTTGATTTGTTTGAAGAGTTTAGAGTGATCTAATGAAACTGAGATGTGAAATTATGAATGCGGCTTATCTTGAAATAATCGATAACACACTAGCAACTTACCGACCGATGATGACGAGAAAAAAATTGACTGAAGCACCCTTTCTGCCCATGATGTCGTATATAATTTGCAACTTCTGTATAACGAAGGAAAATGTTGTTGGCTTCGAATGGTCCGGATGAAGGCGACGGTTGAGAGGGCGATTTTTGTAGGATTTTTGGTGAAGACGTCGTTTGGTCTTCAATTTGAAGAAGAATGAGTATTTTTTTGGCTAACGGTCTGGTGTGATGATTTAGTGGAGATTTTAGAGTAGTTATTGTTCCATAAATATAGGCAACTACCCAGTTCAAAACGCAGTTAATGATGTTGTATTATGATTTTGACCCTATAATTATAGCATGTATAATGATACTCGGTTATATAGAATCATGTCCATCCATTTTCATATCCAATGGTTCACAGTTAATATTAGTCATGCAGTAAGGCTCTAATTTGACCTTAGTGCGCTCACTTGCGCGCGCGTGCGCTTCCACACACACACATACACATTAAATTGAATTGAAAATGTGATAATTGGACTAAGTTATTTCCAAAAGAATCTTGAAATATCTAAGCATTTCTTGTCATGGGCGGTGTGTTTAGTGGAACATGTATACGAAATAAGCTTGATCTATATCTTATAACTTTTATAATGTTTGTTTATTTGTAAATATGAGAAAGTTTGTTTATTTGTAAATATGAGAAGGGCCTTCCCAACAAAATTAACGATCAATACTTATTATTCAAATTCTAGTCGTCTAAGATATCATTACCAATAAATTTGGGTACCTTCAATTCTCTCTGTCGAATTTCTAATGACACATTCAATTTGTCGGTAGTACATTTCATGAGATAGTGGAAGTCTTGGTTGCAAAGTGGTGTATGCGAATGTGAACGCGAACTTTGACTCGATATATAAACGCTAAGGGCATTAGCAACACAACCACATTTGCGGTGGGGGCCTCGCATTCGCAGTTGCATTGCATGGGTGACGTATCCCCGTCTACGTATGTCGATCGGTCTCAATTATCGCCATAATGTATCACGTTGTCTCACTATCTGAGATTGACAAAAATAAAATAAAACAAATAGTAAAGAAATAGAATGAATATCATGATTTTTTTTTGCCACACCCACGATGGTGTACCCATCATGAACCTCATGGAAGCCATCGTGGATAACGATGGTTACCGTCGTCGGCAATTACGTTGTGACCCACAATCGTTGATTCAAAACTACATTAATTTGCTCATAAACTATATTATTAAGCAATTTATTATCAAATTATTCAACCTAATATTTAGAATTATACGCAAATTTCATGCAAAATCCATCACAATGAACCATTGTGGCTAAAGGTCACCATCACATGGCACCAGTGTGGGCTTAAGAACAATTCGAAAACAATCAAATTTCGCGACGTCTTGATGATTTGTCATATCTTCTTTTACATCTCAAGAACACATATGTAGTTCATCCGACGGTTTAGCCTCTTTACATTGATGTTTTTGTTGTGTTTTTTAGAGTTTATGATGTAGTTGTTACTAGTTAATTACCATGAACATGAATGTTTTGTGAATGTTTCTTGTCGATGTGTACATTTAATGACATGAACAATCTATCTCACACGAAATTAGATGATGTTGTTTGTTGCTTTAAAGATAATCCAAAAATAGAATATTTCAAATCAGTTTTTCTTTCAAAAAAAAAAAAACTAAGCAAATAGAATAAAATAATTAGCAAATAAATAGAATGGGTATTAGGATTTTTTTTTGCCACATCCATGGTGGTGCAGCGACGGTGGTGCACCCATCACGAGCTACTATGGTTTAGCGAGCTCGGGCCATGGTTGAAGCCATCGCGGACTTAAGAACACCATCGTGGGCTTAAGAGCCGTTCGAAAAAATCAAATTTTGTGACGTCGTGATGATTTGTTGTACCTTATTTACGTCTCAGAAACACAAACGCGGCCTTCTCCGATGGTTTTAGCCTCTTTATATCAATGTTATGGGTGTTCTTTTTTAGATTTGAATTTTTTATTTATTTTATTTTTGGTATTTTTGGTTTTAGCCTCTTTGGAGACCTTCAAATTTGTTTTTCTTTATTTTCGATATTTTTGTAAAGAAGAAGACCAAAAATAATTCAAGAAAATTAAAAAAGAAGGTAGGTCAACATCAATAACTTTTCACTCACGTGGAAGATAACTTAATCTTTTAAAGCTAAATGATATAAAAAACTTGTACTTTTATAAAAAAGACTTATTACACTACAAAAAATGCACGATCTGCCAGTAAACACCAAGAATTTGCCGGTAAAATAGATCACTGGCGGCCATTTCCGCCGGAAAAAAATTGACGAGAAATGAGAACAAACTTTCCGACAGATCACCGACTACACTAAATCAGCTAGTAATTAATAAAAAGATAAAAAAATATATACATTTTAAATACAATAAGAAATGCTAAACAAAATATACAAAATACATACAAAAAAAATCAAAACTGATAAAAACAACACACTAAATGAAAGTTTTTTATTCAGTTTAGTCGATACCATCTGTGAAATCAACACATTAAAGAAAATGTATGGAGCATGGTTCCACTTGCTCCAGCAGTGGCCCTTGTGCCAGTTGCTCTCCTCTGATAGAGATTAGGTGTTGCAGTTCCCTCTGCTCCACAAGTTGTTATTTCAATTTTAGCCATATATAAGCCATGATCCGCGACGAGATGCTCCAAAGTACGTCTGGCCTTCATCCCCCCACCAACAACTTCAAAAGGTTCAGTAAAGCACAACCAAGTTAGGTTTGATATAGGGGTATTCACGATTTTGGAACCGCCGGTTCTGGTTCTGAGGGGGGAGAAACCGGAATCGAACCATGTAGCCAAGATACGGTTTTGGTTTTGAACCGGAAACCGGCGGTTCCGGTTCAAAACCGCCTGTTTTTGCGCCAGTTCCGGCGGTTCCTGTTCCGATTTTCCCTTTTTTTTTTAAATGAGGACAACTTAGATAAATTTAAGTATAACAAATACATTTGTAAATTGCAACTATAACTATTTATTG
>JAYDZE010040090.1:0-26800 GCA_034509125.1 Monilaria moniliformis | reverse complement strand
CCATGAATCGGGGCGCCCATGTGTAGAACTAACTGAATATGAAGAAGTGATGCAGAAGAGAGATAATTTTTTGGACAAAGAAAAAAAAATGAAGAAGAAGAAGAAGAATTAATTGAGACAAGAAATAAAGAGGGAAACGTTTTAATTGTTTTGGGAATATGAATGATAAGCTTTTTGAAAAATGATTTGAAATGTCTTGGGAAGAGGAGAGAGAAAAGAGAAAAGGGAAAAGAGGTGCAGAGGTGAGAGAAAAGGAGGTGCAGAGAGAAGAGGGAAAAGAAGCTGAAAGGTCACCCCCCACAAAGCGTCCCCCTGCGCCCCAAACCGCCCAACCAGCGCCCCACCCGCGCCCCATGACAAGTGCGCGCCCCAGCCTCCTTGGGGCGATGCCAGTCGCGCCCTGAGCGCCCCACGCCCCAAGCGCGCCTGGGACGCGCTTGTAGTAACACTGGTAACCGGCGGAGGCTCCGTTGATCTGTGCAGACCACAAATCGGCGACTGAGGAGACAGGTGTGCCAATGCTAGATAGCTAAAACCAAGGCCATCAACTCTTTTTCGTAAGCGGATTTGGCAAGTAGACGTGGGGATATGGCCTTACTAAAATAAGCGACGGGGCCTCACCCTGATGCATCGCATTCCACTGCAAAGTCCTTGGAAAAATCGGGTATGCGAAGGACGGGGGCAGAAGTGAGTGCCTTTTGGAGGGTGCGAAAAGCAGCATCAGCATCCGGTGTCCAAGTGAAAGTCTTGACTTTAGAGACCGAGAAACCCGCGAACATCGTGCAAGGTGGAAGGTATTGGCCAACGAAGGACTGCTGATATCTTCGCCGGATCCATGTGCACTCCGTAAATGGAAACAACGTGGCTTAAATATTCTACGTGGTCATGCGCCAAGAGGAACTTTTTTGGGTTGATAACCAAGGCATGGTCGTGTAGTACCTGAAAATTGTGCGGATGTGGCAAAGATGATCGTCCCAAGAGCGGCTGTATACTAGTATATTATCAAAAATGACCAATACGAATTTCTTGAGGAAGGGTCGAAAAACATCATTCATAAGCCTCTGGAATGTGGCTGGGGCGTTCGTCAACCCGAATGGCATGACGAGGAACTTATAGTGACCTGAGTGAGTGCGAAAAGCCGTCTTTGGCACGTCCGAGGCGGCCACCCGAATCTGGTGATATCCAGGCCATAGGTCCACCTTACTGAACCAATAAGATCCATGGAGTTCATCGAGGAGCTCTTGGATGACAGGTATTGGGTATTTGTCGGGGACGGTACATTTGTTGAGCTCACGATGGTCGACACAGAAACGCCACGAGCCATCTTTCTTATGAATGAGGAGAACGGGGCTAGAGTATGGGCTAGTGCTGGGCTGGATGAGGCCAGCAGAAAGCATCTCTGTTACTAGGCGTTCCATTTCATTTTTTGTAGTGATTGTAGCGGTACGGGCAGACGGACACCGGGTTAGAAGAACGATGCGGTGGTCTGTTGGGCGGCGAGGTGGCAGACGTGTATTGGGCGAAGTAACTGTTGCAAAGGCCTGGACTAAAGCAGACAGTTGGCGACGAGCTATGGGTGGCAGTGCGTCGGACCAGCCGAAGGCTGGTAGTGCAGTCTCGCCTTCGAGTGCCCACAACACCCAACAATCGGTTGATACGTCTAGCGACTGCAGCTCGTGGGGTGTGCAGGCTCGTCGGGTGAGAGCAAGGTCGCCCGTCCATTGTCAAGTTACGCCAATTGGTCTTGATTTCTCCGAGGGAGGCGAGAAGAAATACCTAAAATGAAATCCACCCCACGTAAAGGAAAAACATTGCAGGAGAGCATGAATACCTCGGAGCGAGTGGAATATCAGGAGAGCATGAATACCGCCGCTATGCACCTGAGAGTCGTCGCCTAGTCGCACGGAAAAACGAGCAGTGGGAGAGATCACCAGACCGAGGCGTTGGGCTGCATGAGTGGCGATGAAGCAGTGACTAGCACCGCTATCCACCATTACCTTGCCACGAGATTGTCCGACACAACCAAAAAACTTCATGGTTTGGTAACTGTCGAGGCCATGTGAGGCCATGTGATGAAAGTTCAAATAATTGCAAGTGGTGAAGAGTGCTCTCAAGGGTGGTTCGGGGTCTGGTATGATGTCGTCCCTCAAATCCGGTCATCCAGTGTGTCATCTTCCCCATTCACAGCAAGAACTTGCAAGGTCTTCGGCGGGCAACGATGAGTAGGGCCAAAACAAAGTCCGCACCTGAAGCAAGTACTGGCGGCAATGTGCCTCTGGAACTCCTCGGAAGACATGTGTTTAAACCATCGAGGAAGGCGAGGCCCTGATAGCGGTGTGAAGGAAGAGGCCGAGAATAATGAAGGTTGAGGTTGCATGGAAGTGTTAGGGTGTGCTATGGAGGAGCGGACAGTGGTATAGGATGCAGCATAGCTCTGAGGAGCCAAGAAGGTCGGAGCGGCGAGTTGATCGATCTGTTTTGCTGTTTGCACAGCATCTGAGTAAGTGGCGATACTGGGTTCTTGAGTCGGAGGCGAATGTGGGGTTTGGGCCCGGCGAGAAAGAAACCAAGGAATTGATGATCCACCAAATCTGGTAGTTGGGCAAGACGTGCCTCAAACGCTGCGATATAATCGGCGAGGGTGCCATCTTGGCGAGTAGTGGCAAGGGCTTCATAGCCATCGCGTGAAGTTGAGTCGCCAAACCTGATGAGCAGTTCGTGGGAGAACTTATCCCACGACGGGGATGGGTAGCGCTGGAGTAAGATTTGGAACCATGGAAGGGTCAGGCCCGAGAGAGCTATTAAAGCCAAATCCATACGTGAATCCGGTGGTGTCTTGTGGACGAGAAATTATTGAGAGAGCTATTAAAGCCAAATCCATACGTGAATCCGGTGGTGTCTTGTGGACGAGAAATTATTGGTTCGCACGTGCGAGCCAAGCCAAGGCATCAGACCCGTCGAACGTTGGTAAGGCTAGCGATTGGGATACGTGAGGTGACGGTGGAGTGTTTGGAATGATGGAGTCCTGTGGCTGCTGCTGTTGTTGTGGCGGGGTTGGTTGGAGGCGGTTGCAGAATTGGGATCAGGCAGGGAACATGATGTGGTGGGGTCACCGTTCGAAGGTGTGAACAAGGAGCGAAGCGTGCGCATCTCCTGGATGAGTGGTTGGAATTGGGTGTCAGCCTTTGATTCCAAACCAGCGAAACGAGTCTCCAAAGACTCAAATTGGCCTTTGCAGGTGTCGACCTCCTTCTCAAAGCTATCGAGTCGTGAGTAAGTACTTCGGGTGTTCACCATGGTGGAAGGGCGGCAAGTCAGACCAATTGGTATGGAGTGAAAGGCGGACGAAGCTAGCACGCAAAACACTTGATAAACTGACTAAAATAAAGAACACTGCTCACAATGTATCTGACAAAAGACTGACTGGAATTGTAAATAAAAGAGAAAGACAATAACTCCCCTTGCAAGGTCAGGGATTGCTCCGTTACAATTTGTGATCTCTCCAAAGATGCCTCCCTTCTAACCCCCAAGATGGTATAAATAAGATTTGACAAGACTTCTACTTCTACTAAGATTTGACAAGACTCCTACTTCTACTAGACAAATTACACAAGACTCCTATTCTTACTAGACAAAGATTACTCAAGACTCCTACTCCTACTAGACTTCAACCAAGCAAACAAAACTACTTGAAAGCAATCCTAAAGAAGATAGACGCCTTTCACAGCCTACTCTTACTGAGTTGGCAACCGCGTGTCTTCCACCACACCCCGCTTGCCACGCGTGTAAACCTTCCATGGTCAACGATCGATATCATATGGTGGGAGATTTTGAAACTAACGAAGAATACTCTAATTCATTCAACTAGCACTCCATCAAAGAAAAGGCTAACAAAAAGAAAGGTGTTCATGTGAATCGCACAGATAATACAGTCTGGGGCGACAATATCATGCCATCAAATTTTGATGTACTAATTACCAATGAAAGATAGCCTATATGCCCAACAAGCAAATAATATATTTCGTAGTTTTTATATCAATTTTGCATCAGAAGACAAAAATAAATCTAAAAGAATCAAAGGCAAAGGGTACCTTGACATCATGCAAATCTAAATTTACAAACTGCAGCAATCGATCATTTAGTAAGTGTTCAACCTGTACAAGCAAAACGCAAAAAGTTGAATACATGGTTGCATGATATTTTGTCAAACATCTTAGTTTCACAACCAATACAATATCCTTATCAAGGAAATACATTCATAAAAGTTGATACGACAATGTATGTCAAAGTTACAGATGAAGTACAGCTTAAGTTCCTAAACGAGTTTCAAGAGACTGATAACACACTCTTTTCCTCACCAGCCTCAGCTGTAAACAAAGCATAGGTACAGACCAAATTCATAAGTGCATACCTGAGATCTAAGAACTTCTTTGTATGTCCCGATTTCTCTTAATGCAATAGTGAATTTTGTCATAACAGGACCTACGAGTACAAGAATTTTAAATTAATAGTATCAATTTTAATCAATTTACTGATAGAAGCTCAGTGCCATGAAAATAAATAGGAGATTTTATCAATAAGAGAACCAAAAAATATCGTGGAACAAGATCAAACAAAATAAAAAAGCACTTGGTCTGTAAAGATCGAGAAAAGATATGATATGCCAAGAACCATAAGACAATATATTCTTTTGGTGAATAGCATGTGGTATGATGTTGAGGTATAGATACCATCTCATTAGATCAGCTAAACAAATATTAGAATGACTAAGTTTTTCTAGATAGCGCAGTTAGAAAAAAGGGTAACTCTCGTACAAGTATTCCAATGGATTGACATTTGACACTCGATATTCGTCAGCACAGAGGATAAGAGAACCCAATTTTCATGCCATCTAACTATATCGCAAAAGGTGAATGTATAGAATATTCATTTATACCTCCAAAGGCAACACTAATAGGGTCATTATGGCCTCCACCAAAGGTTTCCAGCGCACTGGCGAAAGCTATGTCTCCATCATATCCCTCACCAAGTCCTTCACTGCAAGCAGAACAAGATGCTTCAAACTTTAGACTCCACATTATCGAATAGAAAAATAGAAAAGAACAGGTAAGTGTAGTTTTCTAGCAACTGAAGGAATAGGTGATTAGGTCGATGGTGCAGCTCACTAGAACTTTGGAGCACCCTGCTCCAGATTGATAAGCTAACTTCAAAAAGAAGAATCACTACTCCATCAAGAGGAACGGCCCTCCTTCACTAAGAAAGACTACAGTGAAAGTAGCTCCAACTGATAACTTATACATGCTTATAAAAGGTAACTATTTTTTTGTACATATTGAAGATGACATTTGAGCAGAGCATACATTGTCTGTGGTTATTCTATGATGTAAATTACACCACTTCACTAAATACTTTAGGCAACGGCTTATAATAGTTTGGCTTGAGCTTTAGGCACCACTTACATCGATGCAATGAAACCACATAAATAAGAGGAGCAAGAATAGTCATTTCTACTTGACAATAAGAAAACTTGTAGATAGTTCATACTTAATTTTGAGTAAACACCTAATAGTGCTAGCATGTAGTACCATAGAAACCATGAAATGTGAAGGGGGGAGGGGGATGAAAACATCATGACCACAGAAAATAAAGCATAACAATATTGGTCTCACGTGTATCTTCGACATCCTTTGCAAAACTTCAAACATCTTTCCCCCAAGGAGTCAGCACTTTCCTCCAAGGTCTGTATCTGTTTACAGAGAAAGCAGAGTTACAGAACTACCATTGGAAAAAATTAGCAAAGAGCATCAAGAAGCAAATGTAGAAGGGATGAAATCAAATTTAATACAACTGAGGATGACACGTCTGAGAAGTGAGTCCAACTTGTAATTTACAACAGAATGAGCTCAAATTTACTGGAGCAACACATAAGCTCTGAGAGTATCAGGAACTAGCAAAGTCTTAAAAATAGGATCGTCTTTGCATTCTTTGAACGTGAAGAATTCAGTGTAGTTCAGATTCTAATGGAAGTCCCATTATTTCGTCCAACATCAGGGATAACATAACTCTTGGCATCATCAGACACATACACACACAAATAAAAAACTCTTCAAGAACACAATTTGTTGGGCACCAATAATGATAAGGGCAACAATAAAGTGTCACAGTTCCAGGACTTCCTTACTTTCCCCTGAACGAGGACGAATAGAAATTGAAGCCCAAAAGGCAAAGGACGAAAAGAAAGGAGTACATGCTTGTATAATTGGACAGGTTATCAATGTTCGAGAAAATTGAATGTCGACTACTGTCACTTTACGATGTCATGTACTGAGGGGGGAAATTAAGCCCAACATAACCCAGCATATCTTCAATTTTGAGACATGAGCAAAACCTAAACATTTTTACCAAAAGTTCTGTTAAATTCATAGGGCCAAAGCTTGCAAAGATTGGTTTAACCAGTTCAAAGATAATATAGCAGGTACAAACAACTAAAATCACACAGCTCAACGGGATAGTGGTCTATTATCAGAAAAGCAGGAAATCCAGGGCAAAACTAACCATGATTTCAGCTTTGAGCAGCCAGAAAAAATAGGAAAACAATTAAACCAATCATCATAAAGAAAAAATAAAAAAAGGGTTTTAGTAACAGTTCGATTCTCGAATAATAACTCAATCCGGCTTATTTGCAGCAAATTGACAAAAGAAAATTTAAAAATGAGTTTAAGAAAGAAAAGAACACCAACCTGCTTACGGAACATAGGAGAGTCATCAAGCTTAGCAAAATGCATGTTTGCAGACCCAATTCTTCAGCTCTGTTCTACCTTCTTTTGGTTCTAGATAAAATTAAATTTCATCAGACTTCCATTGACAGGTAACAACAAGATCTTTGCTTCTCCTTAAGCTTAAGCCATCACTACAATAACCATCATTTCTGCCGATTTCAGAATCTCACTGATCCAACTCTACCTCCAAATCTCAGCTCTAGGAAAATAAAAGAGAACACAAAGAGAAAATAAAAAATAATTCTTTCGAAATGGGTTTATTCTAAATTTACTTTTCCTTGAAAAACAAAATGCGGGTTTTTTTTCTCTCCCAATTCAACACTTTTCCATTGGAGACTAAAGTGGAGTACAAAAAATTAAAATTATGTTGGTACAAAACCCTAGAAGGGGAAGAAAGAGTAGCAACTAGCAAGGGAGGAACCCAAACCCTAGGGGAAAGGAAAGTGAAGAAGAGTGAGAGTGGAGACCAAGTGAGGTAGAGAGATTATCTGTGTCTGTTAATGGAGAAATCTTGGGAATTGATGAATGTTTTGTTGAAGAATCAAGAAAAGGTGTCAATTTTATGGGGTGGCCTTTTTCTCAAAGTATAATAATTAGTTGGATTAATTTAAATTCATATAATATCTGATTTTGGAGTATGGTATTCTTATAATTGTTTTTTCTCACAATATTATTATTTTGTATGATTATATTTATGAGTAAAGTTTAGAAAGTGGGAAGCAGAAAATTGTTGTTTTCTGAGATAAAAGACAGTGTGTGTTTTAAGAAAGAGAAACACAGGACATACTTTTGGTATAACACCCTCAGAGAGCTTCTGAATTCACAGTTTTTTTCTTATTTTTACTAAATTTATTTAATTATATCTGTCTCCATTACATTTAATTGCATCTATGCCTTTTCCTTTTCTATTCTATGTGAAAAAAGAATATCAAGAATTTATCTCTTGCAATCTTGCCTTGTGGTTTTGGTGGTGGCCCACTATCTTTTAATTAAATTGTCCATGATGAGGAATTATATTCGCTATATTCAATATTTAATACTTTTCCTCAATCTAAAGTAATTCGAATATTTAAATTAGGAGTGGCAATTATTTTTATCAAACTCTAATAAAATGAGTTTTCCTGAATTTTGTTTTGTAAGTTTTTTAATGACTAATTAGGAATAATGGCTATGAATTTAGCTTCTCGCAGATAAAATATTATATGGGCTTGAGACAGATTTCAGTGGATGAATAACGAGTATGAATAGTAAATTTATTTTTTAATAGGAAACGAGTGTGAGTAGATAAATTATAAATGGGTTTCAATTTGAAAAATACTTAATAGGTGTGTGAGAAATCAAAGGTCCACTCATCTATATTATACTAGTATTATTTTTTGTTGGGATTTGGTTCTAGTAATTCTCTTCCAATGTTAAGGTTGTGGTGGAATGAGACATTAATGTTAGGGTAACAACATTCATTCTCATTGTCTTTGATGACAAGGTCATTGTCTTTCATTAATACGTGACTTCAATTTCACTCTTTCCTCAAATTATTGGATCGTAATAATATCCATTTTCCTTTCATTTAGTCTTAATGTAGGTATTAACAAGACTTAGATTATGATGAATTGGAAATTAACGGGACCTAATCGTACTTGGCTTAAAGTAACTGCAATTAGCGAGGAGAGAAAAAGAACAAGTAATGGTCCAAATACTCCTGAAATCCGAAATGTTAATCCAATTAATTCATGAAAACAATTACGACGTCATCTGTCCATCAGATTTAATAGCTGATTCGAGTAGTTATTCTTCCGCAGCTATAAATTTTTGAGAAACTATATACATATAATGTTAAAAATGATAGACACGTATTCTTAATAGGCTCAAACTCAATTACATGCTGACTTCTAATTTTAATCCATGATCTATCATGTAAATAACTTAATGGAAGTATTGAGTGTTGTATGGATGGCAAACCCACATCTCCAAGTTAAAAAGAAAATTGATTTAGAATAAATTATAGTCTATCTAGTCTAACGAATCATGTAGCATAAATACATAAATAAAGTTGAAATAATTGTTTTAAATTTTTAATAGTGGTGTTGGATAAGTAGTGATGATGAATTCCCTAAAAAGGAAGAATGGGCAATGAGTTGGAGTGAGAAAGGCTTCACTAATTTATAGGATCAATTTAGCGAATGCAGAATGTATGATACCATGCCATTGCTATTGCTATTGCTATTGCTATTGCTATGCAGTGGCGGCTCCAGGGGGGCCGGAGGGGGCGGCCGACCCCCCTCCTACGGGCAATTTTCCCTTATCCCCGCCGGAAAACTGTCATGGTCGCCCCCTCCCTTAGCCGCCGGCCAGCTCCGAAAACGAAGATGGCTGAAAATTTTAGCCTAACGCAACTAATTCTGCCCCCTCCGTTTTCCACTTATGAATCCGCCACTGTTGCTATGTGTGGTAGTGTGGTACAGGATTGATTTATGCAAGTGTCAATTTTATTAGTATAAACAAATATGTAATTCCAGGGTTAGGGATCAAATTAATTAGTAGTTAAGTAGATTAGTGGACAACCACTGGAGGCGGAGGAAGCATATCTAGTTTTATAAATATTTTGTGCAGTTTTGTCAAACAGATTGGAGGCGGTGGCGTTATCACTTTTATTACATTATTATTATTATTGTTATAGTATTGTAATTTTTGTTATAAAATACTAGTAATGAAGCAACAACTCTCAAATCTCAGATCAAATGAAAAAGTGAAAATTGAAGATAGCAACTTTACCGCAGCAACTATGGCCTAGCCTTGTTTACTTTTTGACTACTTGCAACTCATTTTCTGCCTTTTTTCATACTCTCTTTGTTTATGAAAAATAGCTCATTTTTTTTTATTTTGGTTCATCCACCAAAAATAGTCTTATTCTATTTATGGAAAAAATTTCACAACACAATACCCATAAATATCAATCTATTTATAACTTATACCACTAGCACTCACTACTTTTTATCTCTCTAACCACTTTTTATCCCTCTCTCTTCTATTTTATCAATCATTTTTTGTCTCTCTAATCATTTTTTCACATTATCTCTCTTACTTTACCAATTGTTCATTAAAACCTGTGTCGTTGACCAATGAGACTATTTTCTTCTCATATTTGAAATTACTAATTTATTCTGTGGCAAAAATAAATCTAGCCCTATAAATTCAATTCGATGTCTACACTAAAGTTTCAAGTTATATCTTATGTTTTGCTTCACTAATTCAAACGTATGTTTATTTATGATGTCCTTCAATATTATAATATTATTGTTTATATATGCAATATCGTTTGATGATAATGAAATATGAATTGTAGCACGAAAATATAAAAAGACTATAACTTCTTTTATTTTTGAGTCATATCATATCAATTAAAGTATTACAACAGATGCAGGCAGGACCACTACACCATATGTATGCGGGACCACAATACTACATGCAGGTGTGACAAGTACATTATCATAATATGATAAATATATTACACCGCACGCAAGCAGAATTTGAACTAAAGATCCTCTCTTTTTTTTACTTAGAAAGGAGGGGAACAATGAAGTTTGATCTCTAAATCTTTTGATTAAAAAACAGGAGATCGCACTATTTAGTGTTACTGAAAAAACACTATGACCTCTCGTCAAAAAGAATCTTATAATGCACAAACTTTGCCACAACTAAAATTTATATATAATTACACTAAAAAACACAATCTATTCCAGCCGCCTCATTCACACTAACTTTCTCAACCGCCAAATATAAAACTTGATTATCAATTATTCAATGTAGTTAAAGGAATATATTCGACTTGATCGACATAATCAACTCTAAAACAGCGACAATCAAAATGGAATATCCATGAAAAATCAATATAAAAGTGCAACTCAATTCAGGGGCACCCAACATTAGATCAATTCACACACTTGTGCGTGTAATTGTATGTAAATAAATTGTACCAACCTTTTCTTTAATTATTTTTCTCCCTTGCCAATCTTATACGAGTAATGGAAAAATGAAAAAATGAAAAAAGAAGAAAGAAAATTGTCATTGGATGACGAGGAAGATACTTGTCAATATTCCTTTCATGAAATGATAAATAATAAATGCTGATATAAAGAAATTATAGTACAAAAACTGAAATCACACGCGCGCGCGTGTTTGTTTACTCAGACCTACCCAATTTGTAGATGCACACTCGATAAGTAAATAGTTTTTCTTTTTCCGAATAAGTGCCGGTTTGGTATGGAGCTTCGCATGCTAAGAGTCCCATCATTTTCAAGGATTTTGTGCCAATAATTTTTTACACAAAAGGAATAAGTTAAATTTCAAAAGGTCCCCTAAATTCTATTTGGAAAAAAACACAACAAATTTCTCGAATTTCCAAAAAGCAATGACACAAAAGTCGTACTCATTATACATACTAGTACTGCATTCGGCCCGCGCCTTAATATTTCCTATTCTTTAAGGTTAAATGCAGTGTTTTAAAAACCGATCTGGATCAACCGGTTCTACCGATTCAGTCGTAAACCGATGTGATGTCCGGTCTGATTTGGTCATAAAAACCACCAAACTATTAACTTAAATGTCATTTACCAATTGAATCCGAAAATATAATCCAATAATTTTTTGGATAATATATGTTGAAATTGGGGAAATGATGATGACCTAGGACTAGGAGATTGCAAAACAAGGAACAATCCGCCACGTGAGATGCATCGATTGCCAACCCAGAAACAACACTAATGAGAAAATAAAAGAAAGGACTTGCAAAGTGAGGTGGGGGCAGAAAAAGGAGGGGTCTCGTTTCATTAAAAAAAATAAAAGATGGAATTCTGAAATTAAAAAATAAATAGGAGAAAAGGAAAAAGCGAAAGGAGAGCCAGATGGGGACACTTGACAACTACAAGACACCCAAGCCCAGACAATTCCATGCTTTTCCAATTTCCTTTTTTTTTATGTGAGAATTTTGTAACAAAAATTCTATCTTAATATATTTTATGCAATTATCTAAGTTTTTGTGCTTGCTACAATATATTCAAGATTATGTCTTAGATAATGTAATTTGTTGCTAGTTACGAAAATATCCCTATTATATTACAAATTGAAAATCATGTTGAGACACCAAAGGAGGGCATTCAAATGTCTTTACATAATACAAACTATGTTTATATAATTTATTTTGGACTTTTGAGTTATTTTAATATAATTATTGAATTAATTATGAGCTAATTAATAATCTATAATTAATGATAAAGATAAAGGACCAATCAACCATGAACTGCGGCCAGGAAATAACATGGAAAACACCGATTCACTGAAGCAGAAGAGCATCAATATTACGCTTTCCTTCTGGCCCTTTAGTGTACCACGACGAAACATAGTCCCCATACATCACAGGGCGACATTTAGGAGGCTCGAAAGCTGGAGCTACTGTCTTCGTTTTCCCAGGATCGTGAAACGTGGCAACAGAAAGCCGTGCTTTCTTCGCATTAGTGATAGCCCGATGCACACAACTCTTATACTGTCCATTTGTTATCACCTGAAAGTAGAGACGCCGTCAGCAATTACAAGGAACCAAACTCATACTTGAAGTTTCTTTGCGGGTATTAATGTCTGCAAATAATAGGCAGATATGCTTATCCTAGGACTGGAATCATTGTCTTAACGATGATCAAACCAATCCACAAACTACTCTTTCTAGTCTGCCAGAATGCACCTTCCATTTCTAGGATGTCTGGCAGTCAACAGTAGTACAAGAAGCATCAACACCTATAATATATGTATGAACTGATCCAAATGAAACACAAGGAATCATAGACGAGAATTGCATACTGACACTTGCTATGAACATCAGATATAGAGGTCTGAATTATCAGTGAGGCAAAAGAAAATACATGATCCAGAACCAGAAGGTGGCATCTAGAGACTGGTTTATGTTTTGTTATATGCTAGAAACAACTTCAGCACCAATTCTTTCTGACAATCACTTATTCGCGTCTTATCAGGAAAGTCTTGCATAGAATCCATGAAATATTCACATTGCATGCTCGTAGAATATCAAGATAAACAGAAATGGTAGCTAATCGACCTATACCTCAGTTTGGTCGGCCAAAATCACGAGTATAGCATCACATAATGGATTTACCAACACCCATTTTCCATCCTTCAAGACCTCGAGGCCCCCCACATCGTCTTGGATGAGAAGTGTGACGCCACCCATGTCAGAATGTGATTGCAAACCGAGAGTAAGCTCAGGCTGCGGGCAAAGAGGGTAATAACTCACAGTGATGTTCTGACAGAATTCACCAATAGCTTCTTTGATGCAAGAAGATGGCAGTCCTAAGCACTCCGAGATCAAACACAGTAACTTTTCAGCAAGGGCATTCATTTGATCACTATAATCTGCTACAACTTTTCTGTCATACACTTTCTTTCAGTTAGTTATTCGACACATGGAATGAAGCCATCAACATAATGAACTTGTGCAATTCAAAGTAAGGCATATCTGATCAATAAAAGGCACACAAGTACTAGTATACAACATAAAAGAGGAACATTCACCGATAATTGGGAGAAAAGTGGGGCCAATTGGATGGATTCCTGCGTGATAGGGGCAAAGTGTGGTGATCATAATAATCTCTCCAATCTAGAACTGTATCATTAGATGCTACCAGCATACGGCTTCCATACCCTTCCGAAGCAGGGGAATTGGGGTCACACGCGTAACTTAGCTTTTCATCCATTGTGCAGTCCTCAAAGGAGGAGCGGCTCAATCTCCTCATTTCTTCCAACAATTCAATGGGAACACCATGGTTGATCACATGAAACGCTCCCCAATCTCTGCAGGCGCATCCCAGTTGCTCATGCACTGAGCCATCACTAAGGTCAATAACGGGTGGAGATGGCTCGTCATTATCATTTCTATATCCAACAGCAACACGTTGAGTTCTCGTCTCGAGTGGCTGCACGTATTGAGGCGGCACGGCTCCTTTGCCAACCAAGGACTGCACTCTGATTTGAGTACCCACAACTTCCATAACTGTCTTAATTATATATTAAGACCTGACACTAAGACAATACCAATCTCCCATTCAATATAAAAACCATTTTTCTCACAAACTCAATAATTTAATGCTCAGTCAATCAAGCCAACAACTTTTTCCATTCAATACATCCCTAATTTTTTCATGTATTTCATAACTGTTAACTAGGATTTGTCGTCAAACAGAATAACAGAGTGCTTACCAGTATTTCAATCAAGAGTATAAAGACAAGATAACTTCAAGTAATCAACGTAAAACAATAAAAAATGGATTAGCAGAAAACTATGGTAAAAAAGTATAAATTGGACAAATATTATTACATAAAAAGGGAAATGATATCAAATGCAACAGGAAGATGCAGAAAAAGTCATTGCCATCATACTGAAAATTCCGGAAAATTACGAACTTTGCAAAGGTCCGTTGAAAATTCAAGAATCACGCCGAATACAAAACCCTTACAGATATTCTATCATAATCAGTGAATATATCCAAATATTATATGAGAAAAGGTCCCCAAAAAAAAGAGTGGATACTGAATCCGAACCTAATTATTGATTCCCAGCGGTTGTCAGACTTGAAGAGAAGACGAGAGTCGAGACAATGAAGCGATGGAAGTCGTTCGTCTGTCGCTCATACACACAAGTATCTAATCTGAATATATATGGCTCTCTCATCCGATTACCAGATTTGATGATCAAATTAAGTAGATTGTTACAACCAATATGTGTATGCGATAGTTCCTGAAATATTGTCTAGTGGAAGATTTATTTCAATCAATTTACAATATATTATAATTAGTATTTCAGCAATTGAGCAGGCAATACTCAATTTGAGCCTTGAGGCACACTCCATTACATTAGACTAAGTAAAATTAATTAGATTGAATTGTAACTTTTCTGGTTTAACTCTATTGAAATCCGGATGGGGAAGGTAAATAAGAAAGGGGGGCAAAGCTTAATTTCAGCCACTTGATTTGTTAAACACATTTTCCCCAATTTGTTCTTCCTCAGTCAGTGCTGACCACTCCTAAATCCTAATAATGGAAAAAAGATTAGGAGCGGCTAGGCTAGGGATCTTTCCTCATCAGTAAAAAACTATGAAATGCAGGTCTTAGTTATGGCATACAAGGAAACAGCTACTAAAAAGAAGAGACCCCCAAAATTTATTACAATAAATAATCCTATGAAACAGTGTGCAATCTCAGCTCTAAAGCTTACAGGGATAGAATGAGAAAAAGGGGTTTTACTGAATGGTAGTTGAAGAAGCAAAATGTTGAATTGTATAGCAGAAGAAAAAGAAATCTGTACATCAGCAGCAGCAGCTACAATCTGTCTGCAATTCTTCCAAGTGCATCCGCGAGTTTGTTGAGGACTGCTATGAAGCTATTAACATGGCCGTTTCGCTGCTCTCGATCCAACTCAAGATGGGTGTTCTGAGCTTCTAGTTGCGAGTGCAACAATCGCCCGTTTTTCTCCAAAGCTTCAATCAGCTCATGCTGAACCTCACTCTCTCCTCCTCCATCACTTGCATATCGCTTTCTTTTCCTTCCTCCTTCATTCTTTTCTTCCGACCCACCTGCTTTCTCGTTATCTCTCCCTGCAAATCAACCACAACGCTAATCAACTATGGTTTTCATCTCCCATAAAGTTGATATTATATGTTCACGACTTCAAAGAGACTTTCAATGTTATGTAAGCTGACAATAACTATTTCTATGGAAATATCTGTTACAAAATATATATTCACCTTAATGTATGATTTCATGATGAAAGATCCAATTCAACTGGCCATCCAATTAAAAGGGCCAAATTCATCATTTCACACGCACCTCCTTTACCCAATAAATCATTTTAGGGGATATGGCTTCTTCATAAAGCCAAATTATTATATTCAAAAAGATGTGACCAAGTAAGATCAAAAGTCCCTTCTAGTAAAACGAAATATTGATATGAATGAGTTGGTCTGTACAATTGAGAAAAGCTTCTATGCCTCGTCCAACAGTTGAGCACGACAATCTGACCAAATATTATGTCCACCATGCAAGAAACAATAGTAAGGAGGTAGTACTGTGCAGGCGGGGAGAAAGTACCTCGAGCTGGGGATTCTTGACGAAATGATCCACACTGTTTCTCTGCAACTTAAGGAAACAAATATTAACCATCAAACACTGACAGATAAAGAACTCCTTAATTAATCAATATTTGATTTCTTAATGACACTTAGTTTGAGAATGCTGATTAAGGTTAACTGCTCATCCACATATATATAGCCCCACAAAACACTCTTAGATAAAACATGAAAATCAATCTTCTCCTTCTAATTCGGATATACAGACTACACCAAGTAAATCCTTGTTCCCCAAAAAGCAAAGTAGAAAAACTGCCACAAAGCCGTTCAGCTAAGCTAACCACTATAAGAATCAGATTATTAATAATACAAAACTGCTTGCTATATCTGATATATTTTGTATAGCATACAAAGATCCTTACATGTTTTCACATTTAAAAAAAAAAACCACGCACACATATTTGTCTTTATCATTAGAGGTCTACTCTCTGCAGGAACAATCACACACCACGTTTCCCCCAACTGAACTTTTTATTTTCAACAATTTCAAAAATTCCTTCCGCTCAGGCTAAAAAAAATAGTTTCTTATCATACATAATGTATCATCACATGTTCCGATCAAGATAATTATGGAGTATAATTTACTTCCAAAGAAGGGGAAAAAAAAAAAACAATCTTGGCAGTAACCTGAAATCGGCGTCGGCGCGGGGATATCCTTCACCGGAGTTTCCCTGCTCTGTTCGGAGCTCCGAACCGCCTCCTCCTGACCCGACTGCTCGAAATCCGAGAACAGCCCATCGTCCACCGCCGTGCTGCGCCCACTATCAAACAACGCCTCCGGTTCCTCATCGGCGGCCTCCGCCACCGGCCCAGGCGCCAAAGCCAAACGCAGCACCTCCTCCTCTCCGCTGCTGCCGCCGTCAAGAATATCATAAACCTCCCTATCGAAAAACCCAGGCAATTTCCTCTCTCTCCTCAAATCATTCCTCATCACCCAATACGACTCGGTTTCCTCCTTTATCTTGGACTCCCACTCCTTTATCTTCTTAAAATCCCCGGCCAAATTGCTCCATCTCTTCCGGCACTGGACCGGCCCCCTGTTCACCCCGTGCCTCTTGCAGTAGGAAGAAATCGACGCCCACTTCGGCTCAATCTGACCCGACCCGAACGCGGAGCCGGAAGCGCGGCCCCTTCTGACACGGTTTTCCGCCACTCTTTTGCCCTGAATGAGCACCAGGATCTCTTGCCTCGTCCACCGCGGGAGCCGGACCGTTTTGCCCCCTTCGTCTCCGGCAACGGCGCCATCACCGGAGGGCTGACGGCCGTCTACTCCGCCGTCAACGGGCACCGTGCCTAAACTTAACTGCTCTAGCGCCATCACGTGAGAATTGGGCGTGGTTTAGCGAAACGGCGTTTAATTTTAACGGCGTTTCTCCTTGAGGAGAGGATGGCTCTTGGACGATTTTTCTTTTTTCTTTTTTTCTTTTTTTAAATTTTGTTTGGGTGGACTAAGAAAAGGAGGAGAGAGACCCTTAAACAAGAGAAGTATGATAGTTTAATTGGGGTTGATTTTGAATTAGTGATGATGGTTGAGATTAGGCTTATCTTTACTTTAATGTTTGGGCTTATGTATGGTACGAGATTCAATAATTATTCTCATAATGACCTTACTTTCTCTCAAGTTGAGGATATATAATTTTAGGGGTATTTGACAAAATCATATCTTGTTTTACTATTTGAGAGTCACTTTCCTTCCGTGGCATTTCTAACCTTACACGTTTTAGTTCGAGCTTCCAAATTTAATCATCCAAGATGCCCCGACTTTAATGATTTTTATCAATTATATCTCAATTTAAAAAAAAAATCATCTCAATTTTTATTAATTGTGTCGATTTAATCTCAAATTTTCTAACTTATCAATTTTATCCCCATTTTCAAACTTGTATCAATTTTATCCCCGTTTTTTTTTGTTATTTATCATTATTATTCTTGTTTTCGTTTAACTTTTTGGTCAAAGTATGACTTTCAACCATCTTACATTACTACTTATCTCGATTCAAAAACTTGTAAATAATATTCATAGACAAGAAGGATAAAGATTTTGATATAGTTGGTAGCTGAGAGTCAATAGGGCAAGCACAAAAGGAATAGAAATTAGAGGTTATGGATGGGAACTTATCTTAATTCAACTTAAGGGAAAATTAGCACCACTTTTTCCACCTTTAAAATCTTAAAGAATCATTAGCCACATAATCTTTTTGATTAATGCCAATAAATGGTCCCCCACTAACGAAAGGGCCACTTTTGGTTGTTTGAAGTCTTTGAGCAAAGGGCATTTACATCCATGGGTTGATAAGCCACAATTGCCCCTTATTCAATTACTTTCTTTAAAGTTTAAACCCATTTCCTTCTTCATCTTTTCTTTTTTAGAGCTGCATATGCTCTTGGCAGTTGGCCCCAAGAAAATTAGCAATTTGATATTACAATCAATATTTAATATTTCATCAGATAAAATAATATTATATGTACAAAAATCAAAATAATTTTAAAATATTGTAAGATTAAGATTTTAATAATGGGGGCATTAAGAGGAATTCAATGTATATTTTGGTGGGGGTGAACTTATCTCACAAGTTTGTCTATGTAAGAGGGTAGGGGTTAGTAAAATGTCATATTCTGAGTTGTAATAATGTGGGGACCAAGCTATACCAAATGGGATTGCCCACTTTTATGGATCATCACATTAATTAGGAGTAATACTGTTACTATAATGCCAACTCATCACGAAAATATTCGAATAATCGAATCGAACCAAATTAGACTATTAAATCCAGTACAATATTTTTGAATTTTAATTTTGGTTCAATATTTTTTTTTATTGTTCGATTCAATAATAAATTAATTTTTCTTCAATAAAATTTCGAAAGAAATGACTGATTAACGAAATTCGCACCCTTACTTGTGTAATACAACGCAACATTTTAATAAATTTACTTAGCTAGGGATTCGAAATTTCTGATGCATGGAAACTAGATCCTCCATGGAAATGTTAAGATTCTTAAGAATCTCTTTTTTCCATCTAAAAAAAGAATAATTTTTGGAAAAAAGGAGTACATACTTTAAGAATTGATGTAATGTAAGTATATATCATATATTTAATTTTGTGGTTTTCACAGAACAAAAAAATTATCTCCTAAACTAAAATAGTGATGCTAAACAGCTACATTATGACTGTCCACACGTGGGTTTTTTTTGAAAAAATTAGACCGATTCTTTTGATCTATAAATAATAAATGTTAAAACTGAACCAAAAATAATAAATAAACCGATTTTTTTTCTATTGAACAAATTTATGACTAGCCGTAATGTAGCTGCATAGATTTATTGAAACTAAAAACAACATTAGTTGATCACTTACTGGGATCTGCTGTATCAAACTAAACACCAAATCATAGAGCGAAAACGGTAAAAATTAAATAAGAGCCCAATTCCAGTTCCTTCATTTGATTGGCCTATGTTTGGAATTCGAACTGCCCATTTACTATAATATTGTGTAGTCCAATATTACATGGCCTACCGGAGCTGTAATATCAGTGCTGAAAATAACTTAAGTTGTCGTATAGTATTTTATGCTTGTTTAATTCCTCTACAAAAAGGATTGTTTAATTATTCACTTCAATAACATGTTTCCCATAGCTAGATATTTAATTAGTAAAAAAAAATTCCATCAAAGATAAA
Source organism: Monilaria moniliformis (assembly GCA_034509125.1). Classification (NCBI taxonomy): domain Eukaryota; kingdom Viridiplantae; phylum Streptophyta; class Magnoliopsida; order Caryophyllales; family Aizoaceae; genus Monilaria; species Monilaria moniliformis. Next base: position 7,155 of record JAYDZE010040090.1, on the reverse strand, counting down.
TAATGGATTAAGATAATGGCTCATGGACAGTTCTTTGTAAATAAGTAATATTGTGAGAATAAATTATAAAAATATATAAAAATTAAAGGGACGCCTAATAAAAAGACAATTGTTGCACATTTTTGATAGATGAATGGAGTATTATATTATATTTAGTGGTTTACTTATTATATCCATTTTTGCATAATCACACGGACGGTTGTATTCGTGACAAACTATAGTACATGAGGTATTTGTATAGTTCATCAGATGTAATATTTAAAATACATTTATTTCTATGGAAATTTCAAAACTTATGTTTTTCATGTTTTGACATTTCTTTGTAATTTGCCCTACATAATTTCTTTCTATAAATTACAATTCCTTCACAATAAGTAGATATAAATTACAATAACCAATTTAAAGGAAATGATATATACACTCATGATGACCTTTATTTATATAAATAGATAATAATAAATAAATTCCAGAAAACCTTCTGACACCCTTAAAATTCTTTTAAACTTTAAGCTATAAATTGAAAATGGTATAGTCGCTCGTTAGATTCCCAAAATGATCTCAAACTACTTTATGTTATAATCATCTTTCCAAAAGAAAATATTACGTCGCATCAATCAGAAAATATTACGTCGCATCAATCAGATCATTAGACTACTGTCTCTTGTTACGCCTGTATCTCAAATATTGTACCAAAAAATTGAAATTAATCATAATCATATAGAGATAGAATAAATAAATTGATATTATTTGTTTTTTTTTTACGAAAAATTGATATGATTTGTTATGGGCTAATGATAGAGAATGAAATACATGTGTTTTATTTATTAATTTATTTTAATTACTTGTTGTTTTAATTATTAGGACATTCATTCAATTATGTTTATTGCTTCAGTTTGCGCTTGATTTATAAGATGTTTTAAGAGTTTATAAAATGTTTCAAGAAATTACGAGATATAATAATGCCATAAGAATGTATAATTTATCGAAGTATTTGGATAATTAAGTATATAAATTAAAGAGTGAAAATCATAGGAGAAATTGATAGATGTGCAATTGAAAAGGTTTATGTTGAAAATAACAAAATATAGCAAATTACTTTTCGTAATTTTTTTTTTAAAGGTAAAAGCTTCTATTTCTTAACCAAGATATCCTAGGATACAATATTGAGCAACCAACTATGAAAGCTATCTCTTCATTCCATTTTGGAAGAAATCTCACTCACGAACTGGGCCAAGCAATGGGCTGCCATACTTGCTTCTCTTTCTCACATGATAACTTTTCGTAATTGAGTATTGATATTGAGATCATGAAAAGTAAGATAAGGTTTAATAACTTATTTTTTAGCTTATAATTGAAACTTATTTTCACAGTCATAAATTTTGTTTTCCTAACACTTGTCAAATACTTATATACTTGTCGACAATTTAGATGTGGTCTCAAAAGACTTAGGTTACGGTTGGTATGATGGAATAGAATGAGGGTGGAATGGAATGAAGTGTGAAAGAAATGAATGACTATTCCTAATCTAATAAGAATGATGATTCCAAATGAAATGACAATTCCTGTAAAATGGAGCGAAGATAGTAATGGTCATTCCATTCCCACCTCCATTCCATCATATCAAGTAGGGTCTTCTAAGTCGGCCAAATACCCTCAAATGAGAGACATATAGTGGCTCAACTTTTTCATACATTACAACATTTTCAAAATATTGTGTTTTGGCTGCATTTGTATTATAGCACATAATATAATTAATTTACTCAACTAGTGGATTTCCACTCAATTTGATTATACACTAATATATATGGTTCATGTTGGTATCAAAAACAAAAGGAGCATCCGCCGTAAGACTATTATTAAATAGGATTATAGGAGGCACGTGAAAGATAAAAGCATGGTCTAATAAAATTACGCATATGATGAGATATTGTTTTATCTTTTTAAGAATATTAATATATTCAAGTAAAGAAATAATATTATTACATTCCGGTGAGATAGCAAACTGGTGATGAAGACGCTGAAAGCTAAGCGACTTTTGTCTTCCGTTTTATAATATCTCGGTGACTTTCTTTAAATAAATATAAGAATATTATTATATTTATATGTGCATATATATATATATATATATATATATATTACTTCTAAAAGAGAATCTTGCGCATAACCATACTATACATCGGCTACAATACCTACTACACACGTGCTTTGCTCCAATCATTCTCCATCTTTTACTCTTTTTACTTTTATCATCGGAGTATTTTTTTTAGTATTTTATTTGTGAGAGGGTAAGAATATTAGCATAATATTTTCTACTTTATTTTAATAAGAAATGTCAATCAGGTCAGTTCATTATATTTTGGGACAATCATACTTGGGTTGTGGGCTAATCGGGTGCCAGTTGATCGGGCTATGATTTTATCTGTTTGGAAATTTCCAACTCTAACCCTAAACATTTAGGTTTGGGGCTAATCGGGCTAAAAGCTAACGACGAAATTAATGAGTGATGTATGATCTCTAATGGTTAATGAGGAAATCACTCATATTTATAGAATGTAGAATATAAATTTAGATTAATTTTGGAATTATACTTAAATTCATATACAATCAAATATATTAATAGTATAAATATTAAAAAAATAACATTGGATAAAAATGACATATAATTAATCTTAAGTTGTTAAATAATTTAACATATAAGAATAAGTTATGATAGATTTTTATATGTTAAAAAATTTAATTTTAAGATTTGTAAAATTATTTAGAAAATGAAAAGGCTGAACTCATTTACAAGTCTAATTTTTCTACTTAGTTAACAGGAGATTAAGAACTAGACTTTTAAGATCGAAAAAAATGCTTATAGTGGTCTTAGAAGAAAGGGAAAAAATGAAAAATAAACACATTTCAATATATTTTAAAACATATTATTTCTTAGAGTGGATTTGAATTTTCAAATTAATTAATTTATTATTATATTATATTATATTAGTAAAAATCTGATGCATATATACAATACATTAGATATAAATTGGAGAGTTAATTTTTTTAATGTTTGTGTAGTTATTCATTTTATCAAAATCATCATTGAATATCGAATCAGTTGTCAAACAAGCCGAAAGAATAGAGAATGCTGCATATAGGGCCAACACATCGGATTTCGGATCAATCCTACTCGAATTACGGGTTAATCAGGTGCGCATTAATAAAATAGAATTTTATGAAGTTAGAAATTTATAACTCTAACTCTCTAAATTTAGTGGGCTATTCTGATTAGTCCGCTTATACCGACTTGCGAGCTGAATTTACATCCCTAGTTTTGGTGAATTTACATCCCTAGTTTTGGTTGTAAATGATGTACAAATTTGTCATTTTCAAACACTCCCTCCAATAGTAGTAATTATAACATTTAGACATGTGACGGTAATGTTGCTTTTCATTATGGCAATTCTGAATCTCTGATCCCTCTCTGCCAAACAAGGTATATGATCAGGGTGTCTGTTTAACAATTTATGAACCATTATGAAATTTGAATTTGATTTGAACATATATATCACTTTCACATTGTGTATAAATATTGTAGAATCATGGGTGGGTGGGTGATTTGGGAAATAACCAAATAAATAAAGTCCGAAGCAATAGTAGATCAATTAGTGTAAACGAATGTCCTCAACATACAATTCGACCAACTTAAGATAATATTGTTTCCAACGAATTAATTAATGGGATGATTAACATTTAAATTATAATTTTACGTTGACTTCTGGTCAATTCCACAACTTTTAAAATTAGAGCATAAAATCATAACTTTTGACATTTTCTCAATTATCCTACAAATCAAAATTTCAGTAAAATTGGTAGTGAATGGAATTAAATAATGTAAATATGACATACCTAGATCGTTAATCACAACTAGGATTGCACCTCATTTTAAGCGATGCATATATACTTTCTTTATTCATTATCCAAACCACATGAAACTTCATCAAATAAATAGTGTGTAGACCAACACAACAAATTCCAACAAATTTTTCTTGTACTTTTTAAATTATAATATAGCAAATTTGGTTCTAGCTGTGTTCATAGGTTAATTACTTTATGTTGATAGAAAGCACTAATTATTTATATACTTTGGCTTTTTTGAACAAATAAAAGGCATTGTTTTATAATTTTTTCCTGTAAGGAAAAGCAACTTAAATTTAATTTGGTTCCTCTTTTTGCCGCTACTCTCATTTTTTGGGGAATTATGCCAAAAAGACACTAATCAATTAGAAAGTCGTGAACAGATTCAATTACCTCAATATGCACCAATTTATAATTTGCCAACAAATCCTCGATGAATTTCGAGATGTTTAGCTAAATTTATTACACTTTAAAGTTTGTGTTTTATTAAACCTTTTGAATTATATGCATCACAATATGATATGGTTGAGTTTTTGAATTAATTTCTTTCCTTTTGAAAGTCCCAAATTGATGCTTATACGTTCTTCATTTCAATATCCAATACATAAATTTAGAAAAGAAAGTGGTGAGGTTCAATTTAAATAGCAAAGTTGAGTCACCATAATACTTTTCTTAGTGCGAGATATTGAGTTCGCACCCCGTCTGATTGTAGTATAGTATATTTTTTACATTATGGTGGTATAGTTGTTCCGCCTACGCGTCTCACTTCCCGTCTGCTTGTAGTATAATACATTTTTCACATTATGATAGTATAGTTGTCCCGCCAATATGTGGTCTAATGATCCCACCTATATATAATGTAACACTTATATATATATATATATAGAGAGAGAGAGAGAGAGTTGTAATCAAATGAAAACTAATTTTCATTGCAGAACTAAGAACACATCATAACCGCATATTTTTGGATCTGATGGATGCAAAGCATGACACGTGGTGTCATTATAATAGCCGACATATATTTTAGTAATTTTGTTTTTTGATCAATTATGGTATAACCAATTTTTATGGAAAAGATTTGATTGATTATGGATTCCGATTTTTATGGAAAAAGTCGCGAGACACATAATGATATGGTTAATGATGAATAATGATACATTTCGTCTACGATTAATGATGACTTCTTCTGCCGATAATGATACTATATTTTATTCTAATAATGATACGTTTGTGGAAAAGATTTAATTAATTATGGTTCCGATTTTTGTGGAAAAAATTGTGAGTTATGGTGATTCTTGTCCACGCATAGTGATATGGTTAATGATGATTAATGATACATTCATCTATGATTAATGATAACTTCTTCTACCGATAATGATATTATTTTTTATTTTGATAATGATATTTTAATGATACTTTATTCATGTGAAATGATATCTTCTTTTTTTGATAATGATACATTATTCTTCTCATAATGAACATTCTTATACTTATAATGATACCTTCTTATCCGATATATTGAATTTTTTTCCTGTTAATGAAAATGATATATATATATATTAAATTAATGATATAATTCTACATATATAATGATATCTGCATCGCTGGATTTTCCCCCAAAATCGTGGGATTTAAGGAGATCCCATGGTTTTCGAATTTTTCCTAAAGTCATTGAATTTTTAGTACAATTATACCATTTACTGATGTTTGTATCAAACATAATGATTTATAATTCAGTATATGATAGAGTATAAATCAGTATATAAAATGAGTGTGATCAGTATATCTTTCTTGGATTGTCATTACATAGAATATTAAAATTCAGAACAAAGTATATCATGGTAATCATATTGTAAAAATTAATATATTGTAAACTGTAAATAATTAAATAATGATTCTCTATTGTAGCGTTAATCGACATGAAAAAATTTCATACTGCGTTTTAATCTTATCCTTTGATTACAAGTATAAGAAATACATTTGGGCGAAATTTCTTACATTGTTTTTCGTTATAGAAATTATATTGCTCTTCGCAATCTTATCTTTGATTACATGTGAAATTACGAAGAATCGCAGAACGTGTAATAGCAGAAGAAGAAATACTTTGATGCGAAAAAAGATATCACGCGAATATCGTGGGGGATACACGATGAAAAAATATCCCATAACTGACTATACAATCTAAAAGACGATAATGCCCTTATTTAGTCTAATATAGTAATCGCATGATTTATTTTTATCAAATCTGATTCGTTATTTTATTGCATCACGCAGTCCAGAATTTGTCTGTGATTGAATATAATGAATGGTTATGATTTGAATACAACCCTTAATCCATATTTACGAACTTATCAAAATTTCCGTTAATTCTTGTATATTCTTAAAGGACACGTGGCTAACTAAATCCAGTAAAATTTAGTGGCGATAAGCCACAAGTTTGAACTTCTCTATAGTATATTAGATTAAGCTCATCACATTAGATGTTAAGCCCTTTTTGCCTATTCTTTATAGATCATGTGCTATTGTATAAAAGTGATATTAACCTTATAATGCATTTTTGAGTTGCTATTGCAGTTTCATTTGTCATTACACAATCTATAAATTAGTCAAATACTATAAAAAGATTCTTCAATTATAAAAAGAAATCAAGAGTGAAAAAAATGGTGGTGAAGGCCATGACTTCTCATCCAAAGACGATACGCTCGATGTGCAATTTTACTTTTGTTATGCAGTTAGTAAGTTTTCTTATGCTGTTGCAGGTTCTCGAGTATGACTCGATTTCTACAAAACAAACTCCGAATAACCGCTCTAAATTTCATTGTTCGCAAAAAAACAAAGTATTGTAGATATTTCAAAATTCGTCCAAAGTTATTTAGAGATGAGCATTCGGTTTTTTGTCCATACTAAATCGAATCGAAAAATCAATTTTTTTCTAAAAATTGAAATCGAACCAAACAGAATTATCCAAAAAATTGAACCCGAAGAACCGAAATTTGAACTATAAAACCGATTCGAACCGAAAAAATTGAAAACGCATAAAAATATCAAAAATAAAAATAAAAAATATATGAAAATTCGAAAAACCAAAAAATATTATATATGTATATATATAGTTATAATGTGTGTGTGTGTGTGTATATATATATATGAAAGCGCTAGGGTGAAACTTACCCTTAGATGATTAACTAAGACTATATATGAACCACTAGATTAAGAAATTAACGGCTCAGATTTACTGCACGTGTATATCAGCATACA
>JAYDZE010039979.1:0-26828 GCA_034509125.1 Monilaria moniliformis | reverse complement strand
TAGCAGCATGATTTAGGATTTAATTCTAAATTATGTGTTTATGTGCGTTCTAGATAGCAGATCTGTAAATGAAATTGGTTAATTAATTTTTCTATATCATCCTGTAAAGATCCTGGAAAAGGGAAAATTCCTTCATTGGAATTAGATCCCCAACAAAATGAACATAGTATAAAGTGTTTTACTTTAGGCACAATTCTTGCATTTAGTAGGTAAAGCTTTTGATTCAATCTGACTCTCCATCATACTCATGTCATCTAACCCAATCAAATTCAGTTCGGGAAAAATCACTAAATTACTAGCATGATTACTAAATTCAGACTAAAAAGGGAAAAAAATCATGGCAATTAGTTGTTAACATACTTGGCATCAGACAAACACCAAAAAGAAAACACACAAAAGACAACCCTAACCTCCTTACACTTAAACCTTGCTTGCCCTCATGCAAGTCATATTAAATGCAAGGAAGGACCTAGACTCAAACCCAACAACACACAAAAGAAAAATAATAAAAAGAGAAAGGTATAGGGTCACCGAGCACACCTATGGCGGCGAGATGCAGCACGGGAGAATTCAGGGACTTCTTTTGGCACAGTGGGGATGTCTGGTTAGGTTATATCGAGGGCATCAGGCTGGATAGTTTCTAAGGTAATAGCCTAAGCAACCTCTAGTACTGTAGGCTAGGTAGCTTCTGGGAGATCATCTTGAGCAAGCTTTGAGAAAATAGAAAGATTTTTCTTTTATGCGAAATGGATAACAAATATTTACAAAGTATATACAAGATAAATAGTGAATCGCTTTCAAACTTTTAAATATTAATTCATTGAAGCAAAGTGTTTATCCAGAATGGTCAGTTTGAAGATGTCAGGAAACCTCCAGATAGTTAATTTATGCTTTGAGGTGTATATCGTGGAAGTTCTTCCACTGTATATCTTTAGATGCATCCATGAAGATTTTAAGTCTATAACCATTAACTACAAAAGGAGTATAAGAAGAATTTACTCCCTCAATTTCACGGCTCCGTTAGATTTGATTTCACGGATGATGAAAAGCCTTGTCCACTTCGATTTGAGCTTGCCTGACATGAGTTTGAGTCTCGACTGGTAGAGAAGAACCTTCTGGCCCACATAGAATTTCTTGCCCCAGAGGTTTCTATCATGCCATAGCTTGGTTTTTTCCTTATACCACATTCCCACATCATAAGCTCGATGCTCAAGTTCGACAGGAAGGTGGTACATCTTGCCAAAAACTAACCAGTAGGGTGACATGCCAATGATGGTCTTATACGCAGTGGGATAAGCCCAAAGAACATCATCCAGCCTCATGCTCCAATCCTTTCTTGATGGATTTACTGTCTTCTCCAAGATGTTCTTAATTTCTCTATTAGAGACTTCAGCCTGAGCATTCAATTGAACGTGATATGGTGTGAAAAAATGGTGATGAACTCCATTCTTCCTGAACAATGCCTCGATTGTCCGATTGACAAAATGGGTGCCTTGATCACTGATGCTGGCACGAGGTACCTCATATCGGTTGAAAATTGTGGACTTCAAGAATGTTGCCACTTCCTTTGCATCACTAGCCCTCGTAGCCTTGGCTTCCACCCAATTTGACACAAAGTCCACGACCAACAATATATAAGTATTTCTATATGAGCTCGGGAATGGACCCATGAAGTCCATTCCCCAAACATCAAAGACTTCACAGACTGTAATTGAGACTTGGGGCATTTCATAGCGTCTTGAGATCCCTCTAGTAAGCTAGCACCTTGTGCTATTTTTGCAATAGCAATAAGCATCTCGGTGAAGTGCCGGCCAGAAAAAACCACTGTCTAAAATTTTCCGAGTTGTTCTTGTCGGGCCAAAGTGTTATCCACAAGCCAACAAGTGGCAATGCTGAAGAATGTCATGTTGTTCATCCTCTATAACACACCTCCGAATAAATTGATCGGCGCCAACCTTCTAGAAGTACGGGTCATCCCAAAAGTAGTATTTGCTTTCATTACGAATCTCATCCTTTGTCAATGACTCACCACCAATGTACTAGGGAGATCTCCAGTGGCCAGATAATTTACAATCTCAGGATACTAGGGCTCCTACTTTGCTGAATTTGTTGTTGCTTCCAGTGTAGAGATCTTCTGGACCTTTACGCTGCCCAGACATGATTCAAACTTGGCAAAATAGAGGTGCTCTTTTGGAAAAGTTTCAATTATTGGCTCAGAATTTCCCTTGTGGACTAGTCTACTTAGGTAATCAACCACCTTATACTCAGCTCCCTTCTTGTCTCTAACCTCCCAGTCAACTCTTGGAGTAAAAGGACCCACCGTATCTGTCTTGGTTTGGATTCCTTCTTTGACAATAAGTAATTGAGAGTGGCCTGATATGTGCACACACTGATCTTAGACCCCAGCAAGTAGGGTATGAATTTTTCAAAAGTATAAACCACAACAAAAAAAATTCATTTTCAGTTGTATCATAATTGCTTTGGGCCGGATTCAATGTTTTTGAAGCATAGTACACGACATGACTTTTTGCCCACCTGTTGGCCTATCATGAAACCTATGGCATGATCGCTTGCATCTCACATGATCTCAAGTGGGAGATCCCAGTTAGGGCCTTGGATCACAGGTGTTCTAAAAAATGCAAAATCAAAGGGTATATCTATTTGTAGAAGCCTCGTCAAAGGTTGGGAAACCTTAGTGAAATCTTTGATAAACCTTCGGTAGAATCTAGCGTGTACTAAGAATCCTCGAATCTTCTTTTAGTTAATTGGGAATGGTGGTTGCTCAATGACATCCACTTTCGTCTTGTCAAAACAATGCCCTTTGTTACCATGAAATGACGTTTCTCAAAGTTTAAAACCAGGTTCTTCTTTTCACATCGATCCAAAACAAATTCTAGATACCTCAAGCATTGATCAAACGAGTAACCATAGACAGTAAAGTCGTCCATAATATCTCTATGCATTCCTCTTTCAGGTCAGAGAACACAATCATTATACACCTCTGAAAGTTACCACGTGCATTACATAAACCGAATGACATTCGTTGATAAGCATATGTGCCGAAAGGGCACGTAAATGTGGTCCTCTTAATCATCCAGATTGACAAAAATCTAGAAATATCAACTAAATCCATCGATGAAATAGAAAAACTTCTTACCAGACAACTGCTCAAGCATATGATCTATGAAGGGAATAGGGAAATGGTCTTTCCTAGTGGTTGCGTTCAACATTCGATAATTATAAATATCCTCAAACCAGTCTCCAACCGAGTAGGCACCAGCTCATTGTTGGCATTCTCCACCACTTGTAACCCTGATTTCTTAGGAATCACCCGATTACTGTCTGGAATCGGATAAATAATGCCCATAGATAAAATCTTGAGAATCTATTTCAATTCAGCCCCTCGCATGTTAGGATTCAACTTCCTATGAGAGTCTCGGTGTGGCTTAGCATCTGTTTCCAACCTGATGTAATGCATGCAGTGATGGGGTTTTAATTCCACTGAAGGAATTCCCCTTACCCAGGATCTATTTAGGATAATATAGAGAATTCTAAACACATGTATTAAATTAAATCCTACTATTTAGAACGTAGTTAAAGCATGCAATTTAGAAATTAAATGCATACTACAGATCTGATGTACTTCTGGTGAGTTGATCTCCAAAGATCAGAAGATTGCTCGTACCTTCTCTATCTGTAGATCTTGAATATCTACCTTATATATTCTAACCTATTCCCAATTTTAGATTTGAATATTAGTGTGGGCAAATGCTATCAAACCAATAGGACTAGAGAAGAAGAGAATAAAATACAGAGAACACAAAGAGAGAGAGAGAGAGAGGGAGAAAGAGAAAGAGAGAGAGAGAGAGAGCATGTGCTCTGTGTGTGACGTGTGATGCGTGTGTGTATAGTTGTAGTATTTTATTCTTGTTCTCTCATATTTATAGAATATGAATGGGCTAGGTTAGAGATCCAATGAAATTTAGACTGAGCCTCCCTATTGATCTTAACTAATTAAATTGAGTCCCAATTTAATATAAGTCCAATAGAATATTAATTTAGATCACTATAAAAATTAATTTTGACTTACCCGTCCAAGTTGAAATTACATATAATTCGGGCTTCCTTTTAATTAATTTATTTCTCGTGTATAATATTCTAATATCCATTAATTAATTTAAGCATGTTATTGGCTTTAATTAATTAATATATTACTAAGAGTGGTATAGTTCAAAAGCTTTATTTATTATACTTTGGAATAAATTCCAAGTCGGTCGAATTTCTGTATAATAAAACCTTTTCTAAACACCTCTTGGAGATATTATCAACTCGTACTCACCCGAGACACATTCAATGCAACAACAATTCTAGCACCGCTAGATATTAATTACCACTGCCAAGATATCTTCTTGGGTTACGAAAACTCGCACCTTCTGATAAGTCAAAGCAATGCATAATCAATATCTTATACTCAATGTTATATACAAAGAATAAGAAACAAATAATCACTGAGACCTCGTCTTTCAGTAATCAGCAAGAAAGATTTATCTCAATGTGAATCTATTCAGTGCTATACCACATCAGTGTCACTTGTTTACCAAGGTTAGTAAATATTTGAACTGACATTGCAACCTTTCACGATATATTATCTAAGTCTATCTAGGTTGTGAAATTTAAGTTTGTTCTGCAAGACACCCACTTAGAGACCTTTAGTGATGAATTGACCATAATTCAGTCTACAATGTAGAAGACCTAGACACGTTTGCTCAATCATAATAGTTTATAAATCAACATCATATGAAATTGCAAACCAATGTGACAAAATAATATTCTTCACATAAATTTGGGAAATAAGGTTTACAAATATATAAACAGCTTGAAGCATACTTTTCAGTATACACCCTAACATGCAGAGGTCTGGACTGATTCCAGTGAGGTCCGCAAGAGTCTAACCAATGGCTCTATTGTGTTTCTTTAAAACCTTGACCAATTCTTCTTCTTGAGTCTGGGTCAGTTCAATGTTGATAATGCCTGAGAGGGTATCTTCATTCCCCAGGTAAACATATTTGAAGTTGGCTGGCAATGGCTTCGGTTCCAACACTGGAGTATGTATCTCAAACGGTTGCTGGTTTGCGGGTATACTCCGACTAGTTAGTTCCAATGTTTTGGTCAATCCAGAGAATTCGGGCTTCTTGCATAGGGTTAGAACTGCGTCCAGTATTTCTTCATCACTTAGTCCCCATGTGTTTAATAACTCACACATGCAGCAAGCTTCCAAATCAGCTCTTTCCTCTAGGATTAATTAAGGTACCTATCCTATAAAACTCGATCTCAATGTAGTTTCGGACCATAGGATCAATGATATCAATAGCACATGCATTCTCACATCCAAAATGCATTTTCATTGCTTCATCTTTACTGAAAGTGTACTTATCTTGATGATAATCCACATAAATAGTCTCATCAAACACATTTATTATGGTCTTAGCTGTTCTCAAAAAGGGTCTTCCTAACAAAACTCAACCAGAATTCTTAGAAAGCATATCATTCATTTCGATCACATAAAAATCTACTGGGTATAAGAAATCATGCACTTTAACAAAAACATTTTCCAACACACCTTTTAGACAAATGCCAAAACGATCAGCAAGTTGAATCACAATCCTAGTGTGTACTAATTCAACCTTAGTCAAAATATTATATGCAGATAATGACATGAAATTAATTGAGGTTCCAAGGTCACACATTGCATGTTTAATCTAGACATTTCCAATCATAATGGTAGTGAGAACATACCTAGATTTGTGCATTTGATGGAAGTTTCTTTAGAATTATAGCAGATACATTCTCCCCAATCATGATCTTTCCATCTCTCTTTGACTTTCCAGCTATAAAGTAATTGACAAACTGACTCAAAGGAAGAAGCCCCAGAGCTTGTAGGAAAGGCAGATTGATCTCTAGCTTACTAAAGATAGATATGAAGTCTATGGAATCCTCTTTAGTCTTCTTTTTTTTGCTAATCTTCCATGAAAATGGGATGGGATTTTTGTTGTCCTTCCCTCAATGTTCCCTTCACAAGGAGCATTTTGCTATGATCCTGGCATATGAGTCTTGGGACCTGAAGTGTTTACTGCTGGAGTAGGGATCTCCACTTCCTCAACTTGGTTCTTGTCATCAGTTTAGATGTTTGAACTGCTCAATTTCGATAGAATGCCCAAGATGGGCTTGTTGCCAGAGATCACCGTTGATCTTATTCTTCAATATAAGTCTGCTCGGTTCTCTAATTTTTTTTCGGACCTCAAAGTGATTTAACTTACGTTCTCCCGCTGAGAGGGTTGTACCTGGGCTAGAATTCTTCGTTTAGTCCCATGCAATTCAAGTATGAAAACCGCCAATTGCTACAATTATCGAGTGGGACCGTCTATACTTACATTTTGATCCCTCTATGATTCTTTCAGCTTATGGACCACATCATTGTTGGCTTGTACATTGTTTTGCAGGAACTATTGCGAGGTGAAAAGCCCACTCATCATTTCCTTCAAGCTTTTGGTAGGTTTTTGAGGATTTTGAGGTTGATGTTAAGGTTGGAAACCTCGTTGATGCGGCGGTCTATAGGTCTAATTTTATATTGCTGGATGTGTGTGCTGTTGTGATGGGGTGCTTGGGGTGGTCCTTCATTGCTTTTCTGTTCACTCCACCAGAAGTTGGGGTGATCATGACACCCTAGATTGTATGTAGGTGCGAATGCATCTCTCTTTTGCCCTTGACTATTCCAATTGTGAGTATCAGTTGTACTAGCACTTGCATGGGCTGCCCTCTTCAACAATCTTGTTGTGTGGCTCTTCATACTCACAGGTGATATCTACCAAATGTTGTATCAACTGTTTTGCTTCACTAATACTCTTGTTTGAAAATCCCCCACCACTAGAAGAGTTGACCATATTTTTGGTGTCAATAGTCATCCCCTGGTGGAAGTATTGCCTTTTTCATCTCTGCCCATGTGGTAACCAAGTTTGATGGGATACTAGTGAATTGTTGAAAAAACTATGTTGATTTGTGTTTTTCTTAAATCTCGACCTTAGTTTATCAGACCCAATGGATAATATCAGTCTTAGTTTTGAAATAAGAGAGATTTTTACCCTAGCACGACCATATATATATATATATATATATATATATATATTTATAGAGGTGTGATCATATTCGAACCATTTGTTATTACATAACTAAGAACTAATCTAGAGCATTCATTTTTTAGATCTAACGCTTGATTTGTATGCCACGTGTCACATAGAAATATATTAAAAAAATTGAAAAGGATACAAATGTAATTTTGGCAAAAGCAGCGGATTATGTGGAATCTTATATTATAGGTAATAGATTTTAATTATGGCAATTCTTACTGCATATAATTCTAATGATATTCGTTGGGACGCTTAATGATTATTTGATTGCATAACTAATGATATTCCAGATCATTAACCACAATTGCTATTTTCTGTTATTAAAAAATCAAAAATTATGGAAAGAGATTTGGTTTCCAATCTTTTCGTTATATATATGGGCTGAGATTTTATTTCCAATCTTTCGTTTTTAATTGTTCGATCATTGAATTTTAAATTATAATGACGTATACATCATATACTAATGATACATATCAAAAGCGATAATGATACATATCAAAGCGATAATGATACATCATTATTTAAATTTTAATGATGTATACATCATATACTAATGATACATATCGAAAGCAATAATGATATATTAGACGGTAGATAGTGCAAAGATTAATCTGCACTATCTATTGTTATATCGAAAACTATGAATTTTTATTTTCTTTTCGTGCTTTTGGGTTTCATTTTTAGAGGATTTTGTGTATTGTTTCTGATAATGCTGTTATTATCAATGACTTGCATAGGCAATGGACTAATTTTGTTGACGTTGAATTGATTGCAATTTTTATGGCGGTAGAATTGCAAATATCTTGCAATTATCATGTGAAATTAATTAAACAGTACTATGATGTTATCATGTGAAATTAATTTAACGGTACTATGATATCATGTGAATTTAATAAGACAGTATTATGATCGTATCATGTCAATTAATTAAACCTCTTAAACCCATATGTTTCGGTGGATTCGTGAGTTGAAGTATTTTTTACTCTTAATTGTACTATGAGATGCTCTAATGTATGACTTGTAGCACGTTATTTGTTAGAGTGTGCACACACGCACACACAAACTTTTGTCATACATCTACCTCTTAATTGCATTAGATTTCAATTGATGGAAGCAAACTTGTGTGGTTATTGTTATAATTATTTTGCATTTTTTTGGTTCTAAATAGTTAGGCACGTCCATTTCGTGCAAGTCACTGACTTCACACTTTTATTGTAAAATCACACTTTTCTTGTAGAATTGGTATTTGCTTTGTCTTAAAGATGCTAACAATACATTAATAAGTAGTCTCTTGCACCGATTTGATTCAATAATTTATGACACGTAACGAAGACAAAGACGAAGACGAAGACGACTACATAAGATGATAGTTTTTTTTCTCATTATTTCAATATATAAACTATTGGTTTTGAGAACTAAATCATATTTGTTTTTCTTGACCAGTTTTCGCCAAAAATAGTATATATTGTTTAAAGATTAAACTGATCAACTCACATCAACTTCGATTTTCGATGTATCTACAAATTATATCATTTTCGGAATTTCTTTTCTTTTTAAATCTACTAAAAAATTTATCAATAACATTGCATCAGTTATGTAACTTTACCTTGTTTTGAGTATCATGAAATGGATAAAACTTGTTACAAAGGTTTAACTCTTTTATGACTTCTTTCTATATATATACAGATTGTTAAAATAGTTTTCTAATCAATTTAATTGTCTCTCAATCACGAATCAAAGCCCGAATTGATGCTCCATGGTTTTGAGCTGTAGAAATTAATTATCAAAAGATAGCAACTCCTAGAAGTGCCTAGAAATCATAGGCTTCTGGCCTGCTCCCTTTTGCTTCTTGTTGTGTGAGACAACAAGCACAAGGCCAAATATAACCATAACCGGACGTGAGAAGAAGCAATTGGGTAAGTGGTATGCGTAAGAAGAAACAATCAAATCTTTAGCATTTCTCGGAGGTGGCCAGGTTGAGAGATAGAGAGACTATATCTCGGGTCTATGATACGTGTGAGAAGAAGCAATCAGATCTTTAGCATTTCTTGGAGACGGCCCCGATGGCTGTGGCATAAGGCGGCAAAACTAAAAGAGAATCTATTCGAGAAATAGCAACCGAATCTATGGTATGAGTCGGCGGAGTCACATGAGAACGATTTATAGGCACCACCACACCAAATTATAGTTTGAGATAGAAGAGAATGGAGTAGTGGGAAATTTTTTGAGATGCAGAAAAAAGAGAAATGTGGGTATAAATAGAATAGAACCACTTTCCGCGAAATAAGGTTGTCGTTTTAAGCAATTTTTATATAAAAAAAAAGCTAGATAAAATTAGGTTTTAGTCATTTTTGAAAAAACATATAATATCTGGTTTGGTATGCAATGTATGAATTTGACTAATTCATAAATTTATACCATACCAAACATGGACGCGACTGTCTCGGCATTGGGCACACCAAGGTTTGGTACGCATGGTATGAATTGGCTGAATTCATACCATGCGTTCCAAACTTGGGCGTGCATGCCAAGGTTTGGTACGCATGGTATGAATTGGCCTAATTCATACCATCGTTACCAAACTAGCGCGTACAATGTCGATGTAGTACACGCGTGCATGATATGAACTCGACCAATTCATACTTCATACCAAATTTGGTACGCGTGGTTTAGATTTCGCGAATCACATAATTCAAACCGTTCTACATCTAGAAATCAAAAGTGTTAAAAAAAAGAATTTAATAGGAGAAGATGACCGAAAATCTAGTCGCCGGAGTGAAATAAATATAGAGAAGTTCGCTGACTTTGGGTAATAGCAGCCCCCTATAGTATACATGTCGGACGCCACCGGAGAAAGCTAATTATAACCAACAACGTCAAATAGCAGGAAGTTTTGAAAACTTATTTCCCATCGACACCCTCAATAGAAAGAGAAGATAAAATAATCGAAGAGAGAGAGAACTAAATTTTTTTGGAATAGACAGAGAAATCGTAAATTTGAATTAAGAGAGGTGATGTGAAAACGGATGAGAGGTGAAAATAAATGAGTTATACGAAGAATATTTATATCTCTTCAAGTCAAACTTGACTTCATTTTAATTTTTTTTATGTTCGTAGACTACCATGATATACGAGCTGGTCATATTAACAATTAAAAAAAATACCATAAGGGCATTAGCATCTCAATGTTTGTCCTAAGCACTATTTACTTGAGCACTCAATATTCACGTGCTTAATCTTTTCCCCTACAACCCACTAAGCACTATCTCTTTACACACTCATTATTCATGAGGCTCATTTACATTTTATTATCTTTTCTTACTATTATTTTTTGTTAATTATATATTTCATTAAAATAATTTAGAAATAAACGAAAATAACTAATTTCATTAAAAAACTTATAATTACAAATTTAAATAAAAAAGTGCATAGTTTAAATTAAAAAATATATGATTTAAATAAAAAAATACATAATTTAAATTACGAAAAAACTAAATAATAGAAACAAAAACCAACTAAGATAGATCTAATTTTGATTCGAGCATAGCAAAAAACTAGTGGTGCTTTTCATTTGTTTCCTCGTCCAATCCCGTCAAGTCTTTGTAGAGGGCGCTGTAGTACATTGCCATTAGCCCGTGCTCGTTGGTTTTTCGCATTTCCTCCGTCATATCCTAATCTCATTCGAATCTGGAACATAAAATGTGGTTGTCGCCTTCTCATTTCCCTTGCGCTTGGCCGCGCTTTGGACCATTGGACGGCTACTACTCGTCGTGGCGCTCGCCTCGCATTCGCTTGTTGTATATTGTCCGTCTGAGGCGCTCTTCGATCTATTTGATCTACTGTGGGTCGACCTCACTTTAGCCGCTCTTCCATTGCGATTCCAAGTGGTTGTAGAGTGTGCTAAATTTTGGTGATTTTTGGGCTCACCCTTTTGAAGTGGGCTCGAAGCATATGAGTCGTGTGCTTAATTGCGCCATATCCGGATGCACAATGCTATATCTATCGGCTATTTTCTCCAAAACTTCCCTGATTTTTGCGAGTTGGCAACGACGGGGTCTTCACTAACATCGACGTAGCACTCAAAGAACGTCCGAGTTTCCTTCGCTGGGTACGTGGTGTGTTTGGGTTCACGCCTTGGAATCTCCGCTTTGTCAGAGAGTTGGAGGGATGAGATACCTCGGGGTGACGGCGAATCAAGCCGGGAGATGACGTATGTGACAATTGAGTAAGGATTCCATCGACGAGGGGATTTACTTGAAAAGTGGGATAAAACGGAAAGAATTGTGGATTCTGAGGGTCAAAATCAATGTTGTTTGGATTGAAGCCTAGAGATCTAAGATAATTATTTGGTTGCATTTCGTAGGGAAGGTTTGGATCATAGTTGTAATTTTTTGGATCCATTTTGGAAAAAAATGTGTGAAGAATAAAGTGGGAGAATATAAATAATGAGTGAAGAAGTGTGAAGAATGAAGTAAAGATTTGTGGATATTTATAGATGTAAAATAAGAATAAAAAAAGGAAAAAAAAATCAATTTTCAACTGTTAGGGTAAAAAATAGTTAGTTGGCTATTAATCTTTTTTTTTCATTATTAAATAAAAAATTATAAAACACGTTATGTGTCGTGCCACTATTGATCGACGCATTAAAAGCACTCAGCATGCTTAGGCATGGGCCGGAATGCGTGAGCGACGTGCTCATACACCGCATCGGCGTGCTTTGGGCAACCCGAAGCAAGTTGATGCTCGTAACTTAAGCATCGAGATAAAATAGAAATTTACTTGGTTATTGACGCTATTCATCACCTGAAAAGGCAAAATTTAGTATTTGAGATATTCCGTCACATTTTATATATCCCACGCCATGTTTACCATCGATTTTTTTTTCAATATATAGTCATTTCTCATAAATTTCAATATCTTGCATTAATTTTAGTTTATTTTTAATAATTAGGTTTAGTAATTCTAGTAGAATTTATAATTGTTTTTTTGACATTTTTCTTTAAAATTATATTATAATTGATTATTTTAAAATTAGTATATATAATTTTTTACTATGTTCCAAAATATTAATCAGGGTTTACTATATAACAAAAAAATGTTTTATAAGAAATCTTAATTAAATAACGAAAGTAATAGTTGGTTAAAATGAGATACAAGATAATGTGGCGTTGAGGATGTTAACCGGAAATCTAGATTAATTGATTTCATTAATAAGAAAACCATAAGAAACCGTTGAAATGAAACGAATTTCAAACTCTTAATTTCCCTTCGGTTTAAATTTAAATTGAAATTAAGTAATAATTTTGTCATATTTTTAGGTGGAGGTTACTGTTTTCGTCCAATAATAATAATTGTGTTGAATATTGGTAATAAAGGGCCATAGATTCTATCTGCATTTGAAATCCACTCTCCTCACCACCTTCCCCACTATGCCAATCATTACTTTTACCCCCCTCTCTCCCTTTCTCTCTCTAAAATCTGCCATTCTTGCTACCTTGCTTTCCAGACACCCCTCTCTCTCACTCCACAATGTTTAACTAATCGCACTACTCAATGGGCCTCCATTACTCCTCCAACAAGTAACCAAAAAGAGAAGAAAACACACACGTACACACACTACTTACAGTCCATGAACACTCTCAGACCAAACTTGCTATGATTACTCAGTTGTTGTTGTCTTGCTTGCACCCAACACTTCACTGATTTATCTTTCCCTCCCTATTTAAACACTTTGGAAAAAACTCAAAAATAAAAATCGAATCTTGATTCACAAATTTCCAATGAGTACCGCCCCATCTGCGGAAGCCATGAAAGTCGTCGATTTCTGCAAGAAAATGAAGCGTTTTCGGCTGTTCGAACCGTCGGTTGGGGTTCTTGGCTTGACGGTTTGCGTGATCTTTTGCTTCTTTTGGTTGGATTATAGAACTGTGACTGAAGGCGTGAGATTTGCGTCTCAGAATGAGGGGTTTCTGTGGCTGAAGATTAACGGCGATGTTTTGGGTGAGAGAAAGATTGATTTTTTAAGTGAGAATGATGTTGGTGGGTGCGACGTGTTTGATGGTGACTGGGTGTGGGATGAGAGCTATCCGTTGTATCAATCGAGAGATTGCAGATTATTGGATGATGGATTCAGGTGCTCTGAAAATGGACGGCCGGATTTGTTCTACATGAAATGGAGGTGGCAGCCTAAAGGTTGCAATTTGCCCAGGTTTAATTTAATTTAATTTGTTTTTATGAGTTTTTAGTATCATTAATTTCTCAGAATGGATTGGATTATGTTATGTTGTTTTAGTAGTGTTTGTCTTGATTCGAAGTTGAGTGAGTGTAAATTATGTTGACCTATCTGATTATGTTTCTGTGGTGCTTTAATTTATTGACTAGATTTATAGAAAAAAATCATTTTTACTATGATATTTTTCTTCGGTCAATTTCTCTTGTTTCCTTTCCTATGCTATGTTCTTGGATATTGTTTAAAATGGCAATAAATTTAGGAAATAAACTGTTTTATGATGTTATAAAATCTAATATCTAAAAGATGAAACTTTGTCTCAGCATACAACTCCTAATTCTTATAATGGTTTCTCTACTAAATTATTTGCTTCTTACTGGCAATTGTTATATTTTCCTTTTGTTACCGAAGGTTACAATTTTTTTTGAGTGTTGGAGATAGCATCTATCATGGATTCTTCTTGCATTAGCAACTTCTTTTTTATTATACTTTTTCCCTATTTGAGAAGTTCTATTTTCATCATAATTCAAAGCCTTAACTTTTTTATGTCAAAGATAGCATATAACATGTATTCTTCTTGCACAAACAACTTCTTTTATATCTGCAAATTTCCAAATTCAAATGGTCTTTTTCATCCTAACACTAAGTTGTTATTTTTATCTGTTGTATGTTTAAGACAACAGCTATCATGGATTCTTCTAGCTCTTTATTAGTTTGACCTTTTCATCTATATTTTCCAATTTCAAGTGGTCTTTTTCATCTTATGACTAAGTTATCATTTAGTTGTGTTTTGTGGTAAATGTAGCATCTGCCATGGATTAATTAATTATGTGTTTATATGCATTTTCTACCATTACTATTTCACTTATAAAAGAAGACTTTCAAGCACCTCCATTTTCAACTCTATTTGATTTACATATTCAATGAATATTGTTCACTAAGGGATATAGGTTCTGATGAATTTGGTCTTTGAAGAGAGAAGTCACACTCGTCCTTCAGTTGGAATTTCTAACATAGCATCCAATGATTCACCAAAACCGAACTGTAGGTATTGAATCTAACATATATTTCTCAATGGTAAAACAGATTTGATGCAAAGATGATGCTAGAGAAACTGCGAAACAAACGAGTTGTGTTTGCAGGAGACTCGATTGGAAGAAACCAGTGGGAGTCTCTGCTATGCATGCTGTCTTCTGTAGTTCTTGACAAGACCACGGTGTATGAAGTAAACGGCAACCCCATCACTAAACACAAGGGCTTCCTGGTTTTCAAGTTTGCAGACTACAATTGCACGGTGGAGTACTACAGAGCCCCGTTTCTTGTATTGCAAAGCCGGCCTCCTCCCAGAGCCCCACCGGAGGTCAAGACTACACTCAAACTAGGTGAAATGGATTGGATGTCATCCAAATGGAGAGATGCGGATGTCCTCATCTTCAACACCGGGCACTGGTGGAATTATGAGAAGACTGTCAGAGGGTAAACTCTCTTGCTTTGTGTTTGCTCGTTCGCTGTTTTGGTTTTGTTGAACTTTTTATGTGGATCAGAGGCTGTTATTTCCAAGAAGGATCAGACGTGAAGATGGATATGGAAATCGACAGCGCGTACCAGAAAGCCTTGGAGACCGTCGCCAAATGGATTCATCGCGAAGTGAATACCACCAAGACACAAGTCTTCTTCCGCACATATGCTCCCGTGCACTTCAGGTGTGCCCTAAACATGCGTTTCTGTTCATACCGTGAATGCAACGATCTGGTGGCACTAGAAATCATATGCAAGAACATCCTTTTTATCAGAATTCAACATCCAGATATCTGTCACTGTCACCATTCTTTGGTATAATTGTCAGTTTTATTTGTCCGTACCATGTGGATGTCCTCACAGAAGTCTTTACGGAAAAAAAAACATATCATATAGGAACCCTAGAGATTTTGCCAAGCCCTCGAGTTTTGACACCATTCACTACTTCCCCAATCAGACAACACGTTTACCGGGCTTTATTGACATTCGCTACTTGCTAAATACGTCTCTTGACATAAAATTTATGAGCGAAGATGGTAAGTATACGTTTTCTTTTTCAGGGGCGGTGACTGGAGAACTGGGGGAAACTGTCACCAGGAGACACTGCCGGAGCTTGGTTCTTCTCTTGTGCCATCTCACATATGGACTAAATACACCATTTTCTCCCAAGTCGTAGCAAACTACGCTAATTCATCTGAGTTCAGTGCAGTTGATGTGCTAAATGTTACTCATATGACATCGAGAAGGAAAGATGGGCACTCTTCTTTGTACTACTTGGCTCCGAAGATTGGCCCCGCACCAATTCACAAGCAAGACTGCAGCCATTGGTGTCTGCCGGGCGTGCCTGATACGTGGAATGAGTTGCTTTACGCCCTCTTTTTGAAGCGCGAAGTGACTAAAGCATCAAAGTTGTCCCATTTTCATGCACAGGTATGATCTTGCATGGCTTGTGTAAATTGTATATATATAATTATATATGGTGCAAGAAGAGGGATCAGTTTTGGGTGAAGAAGAAGTGGCAAAGCCATGATCAGAGATGGTAGAGATTTTTCTGACATAGGAATAGCAGTCATAGGTGCATGTTTTGTTTTTTTTGGTTTTTATTATTTCATTTGTAGATCTCAAGTTTATTGGTAAGTTAGCAAAATGGAGACTATGTATTCCTTCTTTTTAATCTATTTTTATTTATTTTGGGGTGGATTATTTTGCCCCTCTTGTTATTGCAAAAGTAGTTGTAGATGGTAAATTCTATGATTGATTAATATTATTGAAATATGAAAGCCATATTTTTGAACTTATTGCTTCGGGTATTTGTCAATTTCATGATTCTGGGGAATTTATGTTGAGGGCCTGTGTTGAAGAAATTATGAGATGGGCTTTATGGGCTTTATGAGATCAATATTATAGATCGTTTAATTGAGTAGCATGAGGTGTTTTGTCTAATTGTAAATGTCTAAATAGTATCTTGTAGTAATTATTGGGAGTACACTAGTGTATATGAACACGCAAGTATCATAATCGTTAATTTTTAAGGCAATATCATAATCATTGACGTGTATATATAAAAAAATTGAAAAGATTTTCTCAAAAGAAAATTGAAGAGATATAGATATGTGTAAATAGATGAAAAAATATCATTTTGGTAAAAGTAAATGTTTTTTCTCTCTATTCATAAAAGTATGAGTTTTCTATATCATTATATTTTAAAAGACTAAAATGCCCTTCCATATAGGTAGAAAAGAAGTTGTCGTTTACATATTTCTTTGGATTTTTCTTTTCAATTATTTTGGGTCTTTTTCTTCACAATACTATTGAAAACTAAAAATAACATAACATCCACCAACTTTCACAATGCTACATTCAATTTTCGTGTAATAGAGTGGTTGTTTATGTGTTTAAAACTTCAACCAACTTCATTAAATGTACACTTGGAACTTCGACATAAATAGGCTAAAACTGTCGTTGGAGGTTGCTTTCACGTTTCTAGAACTTAAAGAAGGTATACAAAATCATAACTAGCCGCGAAACTTGATTTTTTCGAATTGTACTTAAGCCTACGATAGTGGCCCACGATCGTGTTCTAAAGCCCTAGCCCCCCACGATAGCGACCCACAATCATGGCCAATGACCGTAAGTCGCGATCGTGTCCCTCAATCGTGGCTCACGATCGAGTCCCTCAATCGCGGGTCACGGTCGTGTCCCTCGACCGTGGCTCACGATCGTGTCCTTAAAATCGTGATATTCTCAATAACGACCTACAATTGTGGCCAATGATTGCAGGTCATGGTCGTTGGCCTCGATCGTCGGCCATGGTCGTGTTCTTAAGACCACGATGTTCTCAATCGCGATCCACGATCATGACCCGCAATCATGTTCTTAAGCCCACCATGGTTCGTTATTTTTGTTTGCTAATTCTTTTATTTTATTTTTGCTAATCTGAGATGGAGCGATCATGGAAACCATCGTGATTCGGTATCGTTAGTGAGACATTGTGGCTCACTGTTGTTAGTGAGCCATTCATCTCAACCAAAATTACTTTTTTTTTTCATTATCTTTTTTCGTCAACCACCGTGTTATATTTCATTGTTTCTTTACTGTGTTTCATCATATTCATTGTGTTTTTTCTATGATATATCAATCCAAAAATCGGTCTTTATAATACTACAAAAAATTAGTGAAAAAAGACATATTTAATTAAAGAAAATTACATATAATTTTTTCTACAAATACAATCTTATACAAACACAAGAATAATAGGGGGTAAGATCTGCCATCTACAAAACCAGTTATTAGTCAAGACCACGTTCATATTATCAGAATAGCACAAAGAGTATGCACGCACATCTTAGCTAGAATAATTTGCCAACGAATTCCAAGATCATTCATAGCGCGAATTCCAATATCCTGCAAAGCATGAGAAGGTCCTGTCCACATTCAAATGTTCTTAGAGTTGATAGTATGGATCCACCCAATGCAAAATCAGAAGAAGTTTAAAAGCAAAACCAAAATCGAAGATGTAGAGTGATTTTGTGTAGAAAATTACAGATTAGAAATCTATAATACAATAGAACGGATGTATAAGCTTTTTAATGGTACGCTAAGTCAAGAAATTCTCCTACTGAGTGTTCCATTAAAAAGCTTATAGACTGTTCTTTGTATTCGAAGATTTATATCTATGAAGCATTTTCTCTATTCACACACTCACTTTTCATCTCCCGCTTCACTCTAAGACTTTATGGTTGGAAAAAGGTGTCGTATTCTTTGGATTCTACTTTGAATTAATTGGCGATCTCAGATGCTCAATTAGAGGTCACACTAGAGACGTCGTACGAAAATCTGGCAAACTTCTCCAATGAAACAAGTGACCAAAATACTCATCCTTAAAAAGCTTATCGATACGTTGGAGCTGACAGTTGTGGGGCTGAAGACAGTGGGGGTCGACTGTTGTGGGACTGACGACAGTGGGGTTGTGGCTGAGGCAGTAGCGCCAATTAAATGGAGAGGAAATAGGGTATTGAAATTATTTAGAGAGTGATGTGGCTGTGTAAATTAGGGTTGAGAGGAAATGGGGTGGTGAGAGTATTTATATAGAGTGAGGTGACCTAAGATTTATTTCTACTAATAATCATACCGTAACAGGATAGTTCAATCGTAGTATAGTAAATAGTAAGTAAAGAGTATCGTATCCACATGGACAATGTCAATTCTAAGTACTACAACCTTAATTAATACTATTATCTAAATCACACAACTTTGAATTGTGGAATGTCTTGTAAAGAGAAAAGAAAACAAAAGTATAAAGAAATAAAACTAAAAACAAGAATAAAAAGCGTATTCTAGTGAATTGATTTCATCATCACATCATTCATTCAACATTCAATTAATTATCTAATCCGTGACTCAAATTTAGCTAGACAATCACACAAGTAGTTTAGACACCCTTCCGAGGTACCCAAACAGTTGATTACAAGTTAGGATTTTAGGTCTCTACTTGCAACTCCTAAAAACATCTGAGATTTCTCACAATTAATCTCAAACTTTCCGAATTTATTGATTAATGTGTTACCTACTTCACGAGCATGCATTAACACTCATCTACCGAAACTCGCATTAACACACACAAGATCATTGATTTGGTGATCAAACAAACAAAAGAATTAAGAACAAGAGAGATAAAAATAAATAAAGTCTTGGATAAAAAATCAAACAATGAATAAACTAGTGTTTATTACTTTCTAAACTTAGAACATAAAGAACTTTAGCCAAGTATGGCTAAAGGTAAAACAAGAACAAAACAAAATAATAACGTAAAAACAACTAAAACTAAGGCTAAAAGAACCTGTGTGAACGGTAGAGTTTCGTTTTGTTTTCGTTTGCTTCACGAACTTCTTTTTGCTTTGGCAATGACTTAAAGAAAATCCAACATGGGAAATAGTCCGTGTGGGAATGGCTTCCTGTCAAACGGGCCATTTTCGAACATGAGCTGGAGTATCTCTGACCCAATCTTGCCAAACGGTCCATATGGTATGCATGTCTTCCCAAACGGCCCGTTTGGGAATGTTGTCTTCGAATTCCTGGCTTATCGAGGCTGGAAATGAGTCCGTTTGAGATTCGTTCTTCGCCGAACTTGCTCCGTTCTCGATCCTTTGGCTTTTTAACACATTTTTATACATCTATATTCCTTCAAAACTCAATTAACTCATCAAACAACCAATTGGTAGCTATTTAAACCAAAGCAAAGCTTAATATGATCAAAACTAATTAAAATGTTTGGATTTAAATACTAAAATAGCCAAGATATTGAGTGCGTCATGAGGCGGCGATGCGAATCAAGGTTTAGAGGAAAGACGATAGTGAGAGTAGAGAGTAAGGCAATGCGATGGATCCCTTCATGAGGCACGATGGTGCCTTTGAGGGACACGATCGTGGATGCATAATAGTGAGTGATCCACAATCGTGGCTGCATGATTGTGAGTGCATGTGTGTGGGTGCATGATATGTAAATTCAAATTAAAAATGCCAAATACAACAGAAAACTTGTATACTTTTTAAGGCCATGACAATTGTAACCATCATGGGCGAGAACCGTGAGCCACGACCGTAGCCCACGATGGCACCCACGATCCTCTTCAACCATCGTAGCCTTAAGAAAAAATTATGATTTGTGACTTTTAAGTAGTTAGGGGGTGTTTTTATGAATACTGTAATTATTTATGTTGCATTACTAAACAAATAAAATATTCACAAATCAGTTTGCATAATCATATAGTGATTTACGCCACGATAGATCCAAACTTACATAAATGATGATAATATATACTCGTATCTTGGAAATCTTAATAATACACACCACTTCTAGTGAAATCACGTGTAATCTTACAATCTTACAATCACTTGATAGACAAGATTATGTTACAAAACAGTTGATCATAGTCCATTACTTACACAAATGATGATAATATGCATTTTATCTTGCAATTATTAATAATGCACATCATTTTTAGTGAAATAAGTTATAATCATTTAATGATATGTTAGAAATTATATATATTATAAAAGACTTGATTATACTCCATTCATAATATGTAAATACAGATTAGAAATACCATATACAACAGAAAACTTGTATATTTCTTATACCACAATGGTTGTGGCCATCGTGGGCGAGAACCGTGAACCACGACCATAGCCCACGATCACCTTCAACTATCATGACCTTAAGAACAAATTGTGGTTTGTAACTTTTAAGTAGTCGTGTATAGTTATGGTGTATTTTTATGAATATGTTAATTATTTATCTTGCATTAATAAACAAATAAGACATTTATAAACCTATTTTTATAATCATGGAGTGATCTATGGCACGATAAATCCAAAGTTACATAAATGACAATAATATGTACGTGTATTTTGGAAATCTTAATGATACAAACCACTTCTATTAAAATCATGTATAATCTTACAATCACTTATTACACATGATATATGTTAAAAAATACTTGATTATAGTCCATTAAATGATGATATATACTCTATCTTGCAAATATTAATAATACACATTACTTAGTTAAATTACTTATAATCATTAAATGATTAGTTAGAAATTATATATATTATAAAAAAAAACTTGTTCATATTCCATTTATAATATTTAAATATAGATTCGAAATGTGATATACAACGGAAAACTTGTATACTTCTTAAGGCCACGATGGTTATGGCCATTGTGGGTGCCATGGTGGGTGAGAACCGTGAACCATGACCGTAGCCCACGATGGCACCTAGGATAGCCTTCAACCATCGTGTCGTTATGAACAAATTATGGTTTGTGACTTTTAAGTAGTCGTGTGTAGTTAGAGGGTGTTTTTATGAATACTGTAATTATAAAGTGATTTGCTCCACGATAGACCCAAACTTACATAAATAATGATAATATGCACTCGTATCTTGGAATCTTAATAATACATGGTCATGGGTAACCATCGTGGGCGAATACTGTGAGCTACGACCATAGCCCATGATGACATCTACAATTATTCACCCATGATCACACACCCATGATCGTGGCTCATTCATGATGGCTCAAGTATGGTGGATCACTCATAGTTGTTGAACATGATTGTGGGTAACTATCATGGGCGAGAACCGTGAGCCACAACCGTAGCCCATGATGGCACACATGATCATGTACCCACAATCACGTACCCATGATCGTGGCTCAAACATGGTGGATCACTCATGGTCATAGGTGCGTGATCGTGGCTCACGGTCGTTGAACACGGTCGTGATAAAATATTAGTTTTTACATATATATTTTTAGAAAAGTTCGGTCGACTATGAACCCTAATTTGCGTGGCACCTCACACCATCGTGGCTAAATCTCAACCCTAATTCGTGCGGCGCCTAACAATCTCTAAAAATACTCTTAGTATTCTCTATAAATACTATCACTATTCTCAACGATTTTTCCATGCCCTCGACTGGTCACATTTTTTGAGGTGCCTTTACATTCGGCTTGCCAAAATGGCGATGAAAGCATGGACTTATAGATTCAAAATAAAAGAATATAAGAAACAATCTATAGGCTTTTTAATGGAACGTTTGGTAGGAAGATTTCTTAACCAAGCATACCATTAAAAAACTTATAGATTCGTTCCTTAAATTCTTTTATTTTAGATTGGTAATTTCCTTCTTTTTTTTCGCGAATGTAAGGGCATCATGAAGAAGGTGGCCAATGATCGTAATCATGAGTCATGGTATCGGGCCTCGATAACGATCATGAGCGGCGGTAGTGGGCCACGATCACGACTGTCGGCCACAATAGCAGGATACTGTAACGGGCTACGATCACAACCGTCGGCCACGATAGCAGGATACGGTAGCGGGCCACGATCACAACCGTCGGCCACGATAGCGGGATTTGATAACTGGCCACGATTACAACCGTCGGCCACGATAGTGGGCCGCTGTCGTGATCATGGGTTAGTGGGACACTATAACGACCTTGGTTCATGGACAAATTCTTCTCCGAATGACGTCCACCGCTGCACCGCCCTCGCATTGCCAGTCGCTCTCAGTGGTCATGGGCGATGATAAATTATTTATTGAAATTACGAACACCATCCAAATATTGTATTTTTAGGGTTTTATATTTTTTTTTCATTTCTTTTTGTATTTTTTGTAAATATCCAAACCAAACATAATATATTCAATAATGTTTTTAGAGTTTGACCCTTGTATTTTTGTACTTTTTATTTATTTTTTGTAAATATCCAAACCGTTTAGCATATTCAGTTCAGTTTATAATGTTGTTTTACGAAAAAAAAATCATATCAGCTACACTCACCACATTCATGCACTCATGATCATGTACCCACACTTATGCGCTCACGATCATGCACCCACGATTATGTCATCAAACACTTCAATCACATATTTTTAGCACGACGAAGCACTCTTCTCCCCACGCTGCCGAACTCACAAAATTTATTGCGAAATGTCTATTCCATTTTGTGCTTTAAACAGAAGATATCGGGTACCCGACACCCACAATTATGGGTTCGGGTTCAGCATTGAATACTTCAAATGTGTTATTTTCGGTATTGGGTATATCTATATACCCGATAGATTACCTGAAATCAAGGCATATTGACGCTAAAGGCCTAATTCGAAGCCGCTACGGCACCGCGCACAATACAGAAACCTTGAGTTTATTGTCTACCAATTTATTTTAAGACAATGATACACTTATAGCTCAATCATGTACCTGTTGTAGCAAAAACCTTTTGATGTAAGATTTTCTGAAATAGTTTCTATCAATATGCCCTTGGAAAAACTCAGGCACAAGTCAATATTCGCGAATCTGTGGTATGCAAGAATATATGTGGGCCTTCTATTTCTGTTAAGCTTGTGTGAGTGGATGGTAAATGCGAAGAAGATAGGACAATTAATCTAACTGATTGGAGCAGCAATATTTCATTTTCCAGTGTACTCTCTTGTAAATATAGAATTAAGGTAATGCATTGAGGCTTAGATTCATTTCTCTTATTATATGAGAAGCATGCTCTCGGTTCTCTGTCTCTATTGCACTATCATCATTATGTTACTTAATTCCATGGATTCCATCAGAAGATTTTATTTGCTTAACATTGTAGAGAATGGTTGTTTTCATAATTTCATAATCAAAGTTAATAATTTTATGAAAACAAATAATTTCATAATCAAAGTTAATAATTTTTCCATGTTTTAAAAATAAGAAGGTGGGTATGGTTGTTTTCATGTTCTCGTATAATGATATGGTTAATGATGATTAATGATACATTCGTCTATGATTGATGATAACTTCTTATGACGATAATGATTCCTGTGATTTTATTGTAGTTACGTGAGATTGTTTAATCCCATAATTGCGATGTAATTTTCGGTAATGAAAAAATCGAAATATATGGAAGAAGATTTGATTGATTATGGATTTCAATTTTTATGGAAAAACCGTGAGTTAAGGGTGATTCATGTCCACGCATAATGATATGGTTAATGATGATTAATGATACATTTGTCTACGATTAATGATAACTTGTTATGCCGATAATGATTCGTGGATTTTATTATAGATACATGAGATTGTTTAATCCCATAATTGTGATGTAATTTTCGGTTATGAAAAAATCGATATATACAGAAGGAGATTTTGATTGATTATGGATTTCGATTTTTATGGAAAAAATTGTGAGTTATGGGTGATTCTTGTCTACGGATAATGATATTGTTAATGATGATTAATGATACATTCGCCTACGATTAATGATAACTTATTATGCCGATAATGATTCGTGGAAATTTTTTGTAGATACGTGGGATTGTTCAATCCCATGATTTCGGATTTTTTCTTAAAATCGTGAGATTTTTTTTTACAATTATGTCATCCCAACTTTCGATTACCCTGAACACTTCTAAATGAGCCAAATAATTAGGCCATTCACAACGTTGTCTATTGGTCATACATTCTCTTGGACTATTAATCAACTATTCATGGGTCACACCCCACTTTTACCTCATCTCGTCATCAAGAATTAACACTCACATCCTTATCCCTTCATTGTTCCTTCCATTGGACTATTCATGAGTTCCATATTTTTATTTTTTATTCATTTCTTATTTCTTATATATTCTAATTACATTAAATTTTAGATATGAATAAAAATATGAATTTCATTAAAATAAAAAAGAATACATAATTAAAAATCTTAAAACATAATTCAAAACTGAAAATTAAACAATTAAAATCCTAAGATTGTATAATTAAAAAAATAGATTATTACATAATTAAAATTCTAAAGTTACATAATGAAAATACTAAAATCTTATGGTAGCATGCCCAAATTCTTTTGGAGATTGTTGATTATTCTCCAATGCACCTTCAATTGTTGAGGGTCATAATACTCGTGTCTTTGCTATATGTTTTCTTTAACACATTGTACATGACGTCACTGTTGGCCTCCTTTAGCGTCTCCGGGTCCAGTGGCGGTATTAGAGCCGCATTGCTCGAGGCCGACCATTTTCTCCTTTCTCTTCGCCGCCTTCGTTCCTACCAGATGAGTCTGACTCGACTGGAAGCTTCACCCCCTGCTTTCCCCGTGGATCCTTCGCCTCCGCTTGTTGACTAGTGGCCACTCGAGGTATGCTCCGTGCGCTTCAACCCCAAATCTATGCCACTTGTCCACTTGTTGATGTACCAGACCCTCTCCCAAGTGGCGACGTACTTGAACGACTTGTTGTTGTCGTTTTGGTAGACTTGCATGGCGGATTTCAATATATACACCTCGCTTGTGCCGTTTGTCCATTCTCTCTCCAAATTGTTGTAGATGGCACAAAAACTTGGAGATTTCCAGGCTGACTCGGTCGAAATGAGACCCAAACTTATTGTATGCGCGCGTCGGGGTGCTTTTCGGGCGGATTGCATTGTATGCATCAACAATTCTCTCCCAAAAAAGCCTTATCTTTTTTGTTGTTTCTATGACCAGATCTTTGCTTATGTCGATGTACACCTCGAAGATCCGCTTTGTTTTTTCCGCGGTGTACATCGCTCAAATGTCGCGGGAAAAAGCTCGTCGCAGATTTGGATGTCGTCCAATGCCTGGGTAAGAGCTCGTGGGCATATGCCCTTGGGGCGTCGACATGGGTCGCATCGACGGCTGAGCGGAACCGGAGTGTTTGGATCGTAGCCCTCGTGAAGGAACCAATCTCGTCATTGATTTTGGTACTCATCGCCGAACGTAGTGCCTTTCGAAAATATAGTATGTGTGTGAAGAAGAAGAAGAAGAAGAAGAAGAAGAAGAAGAAGAAGAAGAAGAAGAAGAAAAGTAGATAAATGATGAATAAATTGTGTGAAATAAAGTGGGAGAATGATGTATTTTTAGAGGGCTGGGAAGATTAAAAAAGGGGGGTAGGTGTTGGGTAACAGTAGTGATTTTTTTTTTTTAAATTCGAATTTTTTAAAATAAAAAAAATTCTGAACGCGTAGATGCCCACTCGCACACCCAGTAAGTGGGTGCAACGCACCCTTCTTATTGTTCGCGAGATGGAAGGCGCTTGACGGGCTGTCCCGCGTCTTTTCCCTCCGACGTAAGCTGCCCGTCTCTTAGTCCCCCGCAATGCATCATCTTCAGAAGGAACGGGCCACACGAATTGCATTGTTAATGTCCTTAGAATAGTATTTTTGGAGTGAGAAAATAGATGATAATAATTACTACTCAAGGTAAGCGTATTCAACTAAATTTCTGTGAGCAAAACTAGTATGTTGCTTTTAATAGTCACCATTCTTTTACTATCTATTAAAATCATAACAATTATTATACCTGGATAGTGCTCGTTGCCATTGGGTTTGATCTATTTATCCTTAGAAGACTTGTTCAACTCGTGTTAGGTTTACCGATAGTTGTTTAAAATTGATGTTTTTTGTAGATTTGAAATAATAGTATAATACAAACTAAAACAACCCTTCAATATTTTATATTTTAAGTTTCACGGGAGAAAATTAATAAAATGGCAAATTGATAGAAAAACCACAAAGTTTGGTCAAATTCTGGTCAGTCTCACAAATTTTAAAATCAGTCGATTATATCATAACTTCAACAATTTTTGCAATTGTTCCATTATGCTTGATTTAGGGAAAATTGCTGCTGATGTGGTCGACGACAAAATCTTATACGGGCAAAACATCTGGCCTCTAAAACGACGTCGTATAATCCACGTCTGCAACACCTAGTTTGCCACATCATCAATTTAGAACACGTATGCGACACAATAACAATTTCATATACGTAGGCCACCGGAATATTTTGCCATTGGACAATTGCGAAAATTGTTAAAGTTATGATATAATCGGCTGATTTTGA
>JAYDZE010039978.1:0-45302 GCA_034509125.1 Monilaria moniliformis | reverse complement strand
ACTCAAAAGTGTGAAAGAACTCAATAAATATACATGAAACCTTAGGGAAAAGATTGTATAATTTGATTTGCATCAGTCAGCAAATTTTGAGATTTTTTTTCTGAAAAATCGAAACAAAGTCAGCTCAATTTGAAAAGGTGGCATCTACTACTTACTATATTGGACGGCTCTGTATACACAATCTGTCACAGTTCTACCATCTACATTTCCTAAACGTTCCATGACTAGCATCAAAATCATTCCATCCAAGTCTATCCGATGGGGCCACTTATGTTACTATGTTGAATGCGTCTTAAAAACAATAATGGCATTGTCGGATTCCAATCATAGATAGTGCTTTAGTAAAAGAAGAATCTAAAGCATAACTCATTTTTCACTCCGTTAGTACCAAAAAGGGTTAATTCTTTTTCACTATCAAGAATAATAAAAAAATTGTAGTTGGTAACAATTTGCCTAATGAGGATACAAGGACGATTTGGCGTCTGGTGTTTAATTCAATCTATACAGTGCGAGCATCAGAATCAAGCAAAGTGTGTTCCTCAGTAGGCAGATCACTCATGGATAAGAGAGTACTTGACTTGGAGTTGTTCATTTTATTGGACTCATTCTCGACCCGAAAGAAGACCCACTGGAAACGGCGCAGCATCTCGAGGGCTGTTATTGCAAACACCGTGAGGTAGTTGTGGCGAAGATGGGCTGACAGCTTGTATGTCCATGTGCAACGCAGTATAAGATTGCTCCCGATTACCCAAACGGTCACCTGCAACGTTCCAAACACACAACTCACAAATCATAAATTCAATCCTATCACCAGAAAACAGAAAAGGTATCTGCTCCAAACAGAGTGTTCCCTTACCCACTTCCGCCCATGTAGTAAATCCGATACTATATGTGGCTTGCTGAACTTGAAAATCCGTGTGAAACAGCTGAAAGTAACAGTGTGTTTATCAAATTTCATTTCATGGAAAGTCAGGAATCAAGTACATGATTATATTTTCATTACATACCTCAAGTCCCAATCCCGTGTAACATCCCAGTAGAATGAGTACAAAGAGTTCAATACACTTGATAATAGCCACAGAAAGCGATAAATATTCGTCCATTTTTCAGGGGAAACATGATACTTGAGGGCTGAAAGAAAAATAACTGGTACTGCAGTTGAATACTTTAAGGCTGAAACAGAAGGAAAATTAAGTTACTTAATAACACAACTTAATTAAACAATTCGTGATTTCACAGCCAGACCAAGGCTAAATTTGACTTGTGCTAGTAAAACCAGTATTTATAGGCATTTCACTAAACTGGAAGAGTTAAAATGCACAACAAGAATAACACATAATTGAAATGACAGGTTGAGAAAATCACTGACAGAAAAGAATGGATAAGCTACATTTACCAAGGCACTTCGGATACTAATCTGCCTTTTTCTAATTAAAAAAAGTACCTAAAATAAGAGTTTTTATAACATTCCCAACTAGTGAATAAGTCAAAACTACCTAGTTTATTCCTCTAACCTACATGCAACAAATAATTGATTGACCAATAGGTAAGGAAATAGGAACCATTTTGCACTTCAAAAGTTTATTGCTTTAAAATCAAATTCTTATAGGTGTTTAGGTTCTATTGTAAACCAGAATATGAAATGGTTCTAATCATTGTTACTTCTTCAAGCATACTATAATACTGATTTGTGCGGAAAAGAAACTGGTGCAAATTACTAATCCACTTGGTTAAAGGCTTAAAGCATAAAACAGCCTTGGGAATAACTGGCAAACTACAGAATGGCTAAGACAAATCTGAGTCAGACTAGAATTATAACTCTAATTGTCACAGAAACACCTATTTGTTTTTTCAGAAACCCACCTGGTTTATACCCTAAATTTTTTGATATCGTGTAACATTGTCTTCTAATACTGAAGAGATGACCTTTGATTTTGCTTCAACTAAAAGGAAGGGTACCTGTCTCCACTGCTGAGCTAAAACTATGCAGTATGTATCAGGAGACAGGTAATCTGAATATCTGTAGAGATATTGACTTGGCTCTATCTGTTGGTCCCCAAACGAGTCAGACAGGTGTACGAGAAGGTGGAAATACACCTATATAAAACTCTACGGCCTTGCTGTTAACAAACCAAGTATTGCGTCTGAAACAAGGACAACTTTCTTCAACCTAGCGTGAGAGTCAGCTTGGCTGAATGACTGTTCTGACAAAGTCAGTGTCTCACTCTCGGACCTTATTAGAGTGACATAGTCAGGTGGTGGGTAACTGGCTGATGGCTTGATATAAGCTTACAGACTAAGTGGCCACACTGTCTAATCAGATTGCGGAATGTGGTGGTTAGGTTGTTTATACTTGTTTGGTTTATCACTGTATACTTTGAGATAAAAGAAGCTGCGAGGAGCTCATGCATAAAGCTCGACTCATGCTGTTTGAAAGATATGCAATGCAAGGCTGAAACAGATAGAGCAAACAGAAAGCTATAAAGGACACAGGATTTAGGCTTAGCAACATCCCTGTATCCACTTTGACCACATAGGGTCTCTAACTTATTAGGAATGAAATTTCATTTAAACCACTGAGATTTCCTAGGGTTTACATCAAGCCTAGACCTCTCATCTCTTCGACGACGATGGCTGCATGTTTTCAAACTACATAAACTAGCCTCACGTCTTTTTTTTACACTAGCACACAAACTAGCTTACTCACTAACCAGCTTAGTAAGCTCAAACGCTGATACACAGTGGCATAATCATTACTCTGACTTCGGCTTCTCATATCGCCCATCTAGTTCCCCCCCTTCTTCTAGAACTGAACATCTCTAGATAGAGCCTCTATCTGATAGCTCCTTAACAACTGAGTCTGCTAACCTAACTCAACTAAACAAGACCATTAGTTCATCATCTCTACTGGGGTTCTGAGAAATTGATCAAATATCCTGGTTAAGGTTTTGGGATCTAATCAAAACACCTTTCACCCCAACACTACTCACTTCAATGAATTTAAGACCACACATTATAAGAGGTGCAAGGAGTGGAAACAAAATCATTCTTAAAGATCCCCTCCAAGAAACATTCTTAAGCCAAGATATTTTTCAACCATAACATCAACATACATAGAAACAAATGTCATGATAACAACTTACCATTTAGAAGAGATGTCTTTTCTCTTGTGTCCTTGTACTGCCGAAGACATTGGAAGAAACGGAAAATATAAGGCAAAACAAGAACTACTGGTATTGCAACAGAGTGACTCCCACAAACAGAGTCTGCCTCAAACCATGCAATAGTAGCAACCTGCACATATGTAAAGAAAATTTATCATAGGGATTCACCAAATACTCTAGTCCAAGATATTTAAGTAAAATTCACATAAACGTAGTGCCCAGCATGGCTGAAAAAGATGAAAAAAAGAAACTAATTTCTATAGCATCAAGTGTGTAATTTTGGCTGCAATATACTATTTAACTTCTTTTAAGCCACAAGCAAGTAGATATTGAAGACATCGCGTGAATTCACATAAACAGGAAACTAGGACAATTATTAAAATGTAACCTGGCGATGGACCATTCTACAAACTGAACGCTCCAGATCAGAGAAAACCTGCATGAGAAGACAAATTTTAAGAAACAAATTAGCTTACTTATGATCACAACCTCTTAACTTGGGGCTAGAATGAACCACAATGAAAATGGATTCTCCGAGAAGCTTCTTATGACCGTTGCTTTTTATTTTTAATTTTTCCAAAAGAAGGATATTAACTTCAAGAAGAACCATACAGCTTGATAATTGATAGACACTTTAAATTATTGCTTAGGACATACAATGGTATTCTTCCAATAAACTGAAGCCCTTGGCCGGGTATTCATCAATTTCTTGTGTCATGGATCGGACTAAAGCTTGCCAAATTTGGAAAAATACAATTTTATCCAACCAGGAATATTCGATTCAATATGAGTTCAAGTGTCATAAATCAATTCTTTATCTTCAGTATTTTCTGGAGAAAGGATCAAATAGACAGTAAAACCTACAAGTCATAGTATCTCATCAAGCTTGTCAACCTAGAGTAGTACAACATTTTCTTTTCCCATTGTCTCATTTATGTACAACCATCACCCGCATCACATACTCACTTACTTTAGGAGAAGGATAAGTCAAAAAGAGGACGTCTAAACTTACAACTAAATGCACTAACAGATAAGGAATGAAATAAATTATTGCATTCTGAAAGTAGCTTTTTCAACTTATCTTTAAGTACAGATAGTTTATGAATGGTATAGCCTCTTGTATATCAAAGCTACAATTGCTCGAGGAGAAACAAAACAATTTTGGATGAGGAAAGATTTTGAGAGAAGAATTATGAACAAGCTGCAGAATTTGTTGTGGTTGCAGAATTACAATAGCAATCAGAAGAATTACAACAACAATCAGATGCATACCTTTGACATAGAGGTAAATATATCAGCCAAAAAAAAATCAGCAAATGTTATTGCCTGTATCAGAAAGTACAATCTTATCAGAAAAATATACAGTTAGCATGCTCAAGGTTAAGATTTATATATCTGTTTTCTAGGTAATTTTCCCTCAGAATTTTGTTCAGGGTTGGAAACTTCACATCTACAAAGGAAGGATGGAAAAATAAATAACATAGGTTTCACTTGGAAGCTATGGGTTTGTTTGTTCACTTAGAAAGAAGAGAGTAATAATGAAAACATCAATCACAGAGTTTAAATTGAAGCTCTCAAATCCAATACCAATCTTTGACAGGACTGATAAGAATTTCTGGCTTTGACAGATTTGCACAAACTGTTACAAATAGTAGGACGTAACAAAGAGGTAAAGCCTAAACTCCAGTACCAATAAACATGCACCAAATCCTAATGTTATGCCTTCTCATACTAGCTCCTCCATTCTCAATGCATGTAATAAATAATATGTTGATGTCATATCTTAAGAAAAGACATATAAAAGGACTTTTATCATCTTTTTTTGGGGGGTGGTTAGTAATACAATCCCTTAAGTTATTAAAGCAGTAAAACTTGCCTGTAATGGGAACACTATTCGCCAAACTGTCCTTAGGAAAAAGAAACGAGATGAAAGGCAGAAGATATCAAAGGGAAATATGAGGGTCATTAAGACAGCAGCATACAAGAGCACCTGCAGTTGCCAAACAATGTTACTGTAGCTTCATCACATAGAACAGAGAGGGTGATGTTTTATCATTAGACATGCTAGTCAAAAACAAAGATAATAACATGCCAAGAACTATCTAGAATGATGAAACTGATTACACTCAGATATATGATCATATTAATACATAGATCTTGTCAGCAGATAAATACAACCCCTGTGATACTCACCACAACTGACAGGCATAATTAATGTCTTTGTAACAGCTAGCTTTTTCCCCCTTAAAGTAGCACTGGAGGCTTACTTTTATCTACATCAATCACATTACTTTCCCAAGATTATCTAAAGAAACGAAGATATTTCAAACAATGAATATGATTTTCAGCAAATGTTGTTAATCACATTCATCAGATTAATTTAAATGAAACGAGCATCATGTAGGTTGAATAACAATTTATGGGATTGTAATATTATTGCATCTATTCGTAAACTAAAAGAAGAGAGCTCGCTAGAGTTCATCCTGCATACTTGAAAAATTATTAAAAAGAAACTAAATCTGATAAAGTACCAACATAATTTATAGGAGAAGAAGCATCTATTACACTGGTTGAGATGCCGCCAGAGAAACTTCTCCATGAGAATACAGATACAGGTATGCTGTCATGCTAGTTGGGACAATTATTGTCATCCATGTAGCGCACTGACACATGAAAGGTATTGTCAGTAAATCTGTGAAAGATAATCAATCATCAGATTCTGAGAAAAGAGACAATAACAAACTAATTTACATCCAAAAATAGGGAGATTTATCCTTAAGATGGTGATCAGATGGAAAATAAACAGAAACAGTACTAAAGTAGAAATTGATGAATTTTCCCACCCAAATGAGTTTTCAAAACTAGTAAGTGTTCAATTATTAAATAAACAGAAATCGTGCTAAAGTAGAATGATTTCTTTGGTAGAATAAACATTTACTGGGAAATGTGAGCAGAAATGGTGAGGATATATATACACACACAAAACTGTGACTAGAAGTAGGAGATATTTTTTCATAATACTAACTCGAAGTCCGAACTTTTTGACCAGAAAGTACCAGTATGAGCTGCTTATATAAGCTGCAACACAATCCTCCACTTTATGTGTACAGTATAAAAATAAAAAACAAAAATTAAAAACACTTTAGGTAAAGAAAACACTTGGAAAGCATACAGCCCTAGATGTCGTAATATATTAAGAGACCATATAACATCTAAATAAATAGAAGGAGAAGATTCTGATGGAAATGCAAGCCCAACATGAACAATCCTGTATGATGCAGCAAGTTTCAAGAATCAAAACTTACCATAGAGCAATGCAAGTGTACAATTTAATCCTGAATGAGTTAGAACACTGACTTACAGCAGCTAAAGAAACAGTAATAAGGTAACCTGGAATGTAATATTTATTGATACCTTCCATATCTCTCTATGAGTTAGATGGCTCTGATCTAGGTCAAAAATCTTCACATATCCAATATTAGATTGGGAAAAAACCCATAAATTGATTCCCCAAAGCCAAACCATCATAGTCTGCAGCAGAACCAAACATTGTTTTAGAGAGGGTTACAATACCTATATTAATTCAATCACTAAATCTATATAGACAATAACTCAGCAATGTAAATCACTGACCACAAGAAGGAGAGGATTATAATACAAGAAAGCCTCATATAAAAATAAATCTCGCAGGTCTGCACTCATTCTCATTACTGAATCCCATTCAATCTGAAAATATTAGAAACAGACACTAGTCATGTGCGGACAACAATCGAGCCTGGATCAAAGACATTTTGACACTCAAACCCATAAGCAGGTTTGCAGCAAAGGATGATATTACACTAACCTTGAAACAACAGAATCCCCAGACGAAAAACAGTAGTACCTATACACAAAGTTAGATTAGAGATGGCAAGCTAATTAAGAAGAATACAAAAGAAAATAGCTTTAGTTCAAACTTCAGTTTGAGCTGAATGACTGTGCCATAAAGCATAATCCAAAAACACCAAAACAATATCCCGGAGACATAAGAAAGTGCAAGCCATCTGAATAGACCACTGTTTTATTATCAAGTTAGCAATATAGTAAACCTATCGATGCACGTTTAGATATGCAAGTAGATAAGAATAACATAGGGTATGAAGAATATATTACCTAATCTAGAGATTCTAGATCGCAGATTGAGTTCCGGAGGTGTTAGGGAACTCCCAGAACATCAAAATTAAATGTTTGAGATATAAGAATATTTCTTATAGTAGTTCAAAATAAATCAGGAGATGAATTTATGAATGAGAAGAAAAAGGAACCTTGCATGCTATCTCTAGAAAGGAGGGTCAAACCTACTTTTCAGATCTTAAAAAGTTCACATCACATAGCCTTGACCAGACCAATTACAAAATTGTCTTTTGTGAACATATTACAAGTTCCATGACCATTTTATACCTACAAATTTACGAACTTACTTTGGAATAAGATCTACAACTTATAAGCCCCAACGGAAATACTTAGAGAAAGGAAGCTTACAACATCACTTAAAAAGTTCAGCCAAACTCACTCAAGATGGATTTCTTGGCACTAGTAACCCAAACACTGAAACAGAAAATACTACTTTAACTTTCTATCACTTCAGATTCCAGTCCATATTGTTAGGGTTCACACCTAAAAAGTAATACCACGCCATAAGACATAACCTTAATTCCTTATACATATCTCATTTTTCAGAAATGTCAAATAGATGCATCATACACTTACATTAAAGAATAAGTATTGTAATAGAAAAAATTCCAAAGCCATATCGTCAGATTTTATGACAGCACTAAAGTGAAGCAAAGCCAGAATCTGTTCGAGAATAATTGTTTATCATCTCCAAAATGCAGAAATAAAAAATAAAACAAAGACAGAAACCAAACTATAAATTCAAATATATTCCTCGTAATAACCTTTTCCACATCAAAATACAAGAAGGAACAGTTTCTACTCTGCCTAGGATCAACTAGAAGTAATACCTTGAATCTCCACAGCAAAAGAGGGGAAGGCATAATCGCCGTACTGCTTAATGGTGTTGACCCACCCTTCATTTCATTTGACTCTTTAGAAAGTAAAAGTTCTTCCTCAGAGCTGTTTCCCAGCTCACTCGAACCTGTGAGATAATATCAAAATTATCATAAACATGCTAAAATCTTTGGTGGAAAAAGAAAATGCACAGCCATGCAGATAGAAAGGAATGGTTATAGATATGCATATACTCTTACCAAAATCAAACACAACAGACCGGCTCCCCGATTTGCGTAGATGAGGACTCTTGTTAGGGATATAAGCAAGACCTCCGAACATAGATGGAGGTGGTAAGAGGTACAAGCTTTAAACAATCAAGTGTGCACCCTGAAAGTACAACTGCAGAAAACAAAAATGACTGTCCAAGAAATTTCAGTAACATATGCAGACATGAGACAACACTCTAGCAAATCATAACTGAACATTTTGTCGAATTGATTCAGTATTCAATAAGGAATATATCAGATAGTGGCTAACACAATAACAATAAGAAAATGACTGAAGCTGCAGTGTTCATTTCAATGTATGTTGCAAGCCAATGATTTGTGTAATCTGAATGAATCAATGCTAAACAGCACCCTTTCGAAGAGAAACAACTAGCGCTAGCATTGACGTGAATTTTATTTTTCCTGATTCAGTTAACTCGAATCTAACCAGAGCATTGTAACAGATTATTAGGTAACTCCAATAAAACCAAGGCATTACCGCACAATCCGATTGTAGTCTGCAGTGTTGGGATTTCTGCCGGAAACAGAGAAGGAGTGATTGAAGAAGGCGAGATCCAGTCCAATTCATTGCGGAAAAATTGTTGTGTAAAGTGGAAGGAAAGTGAATTGTTAGGGTGCGTTTTAAGGAAATTCCGGTGGATCGGTTACTTTGAGTTTGGTTTAGTCTTTTATGTTTCCCCAGTTTGGAAATGCCAGTGCTGCAATTAACTAATTCAGCTTTCTTTGGAGAATCCACATTCTAAATAAATTTTAATTATTTAAATAT
The DNA here is from genome assembly GCA_034509125.1 of Monilaria moniliformis. Taxonomy (NCBI): domain Eukaryota; kingdom Viridiplantae; phylum Streptophyta; class Magnoliopsida; order Caryophyllales; family Aizoaceae; genus Monilaria; species Monilaria moniliformis. Next base: position 36,093 of record JAYDZE010039978.1, on the reverse strand, counting down.
AAGTTAATTGAAAATTAATAATCAGTAATGATTTTTTTTATTTATTTAAGATATAAAATATGGTGAAATTTGATCTTTACACCCCTATATTTATAAATTCTCTCTTTTTTTTTTTCCACAGGTCTTGGTGGCAACATCATGCTGACCCAACTTCAGTATATAACAAGCCTCTTACTTAGCTGAAGGAGTTTAATACTGGTGTTTGTTTAGAGTTCTTTCGTTAACGAATTTTCCCATATAGTTCTCAACTTGATTAACTTTCTAATGGGGTCAGACTTTTGGGCTTGGATGTGCTGTTTGATCTCAAAATGGAATTTGAGATAAGATCGTTTTTACAATTTGGACATTTGGCTAAATGAAATATGGATAATAACATGTAAAAAAAAGTTGGGAAAATTCTCATTTTGCACACAAATAAAAGGGTAATTCTACATACCGCCAACATCTCGTGCTATTATCTATTCTATTTCTTTTGTTGAAGCACTTAATTAAGGCAACCCCCCACAACGGCTGATAGCAACCCCGCACAGGGGATTCATAATGCGGACAACACAACGCAAGGTAGTGCGCAAGGCCACGCACGAGAGAAACGTCGCGCGAGCGCGCGGACGAACAGGCGCGCACATCGGACGCCGCACGGATAGAAGACGACTGGAACTAGTTTAGAAGAGTCCTAGAATTAGTAGAGTGATTTGTCCTGTTGAGTCGAGATTATCTCCTTAAGAGATAATTCTAGCTTTTACCTTTATCGTTTAACTTTATCTTTTCCGCATGAATCTATCTTTTCGAGATTCATGTTTATCTTTTTATAAGAAGATAGCTCGATATCTTCTAGGTCTAGATCGAGTCCAAAATCTCACAATAGTATTATGCAGTGCATGCTCAACCTAGCCAATATTGCATTACCTCTATATATTATTATACAGAATTAAGTAACCAGTTCGTAAAGTATCACAAACCTCTATTATAGTCTAAACCAAAAAAACGAGGATAGCCTTTTTATATGATGATGTTTTGTAACATACATTTATGGAGATATAAGAGATTAGGTTATAGAGCATATATTATGTGACTCAGGGACCCTTCGTGCTCAATTATATTTATTATACTTTCAAAAATATATTTTTCATGGGATTTCTCATCATTCTTTGAGAAACAAATGGTCATAATTAATTTACCAAGTTATTTTGTTTTTTGTGACCATAAGACAATATTGATGGAATTCAAATTCACATTTCACATCTCTCAATCGTCACTCTACTAAATAAGTTATCTTATAAAGACATTAATCAAATATAACAACAAAAAGAAAAAAAAATTACTGCACTCGCTACATTAAAAGTATGATCACCCAATGTTTGTTGTGAATGTTTCTTTAACTCAGGTAAATTTCTTCTAATCTTGTTGGCACGTTGACTGTCTATTATATGAGATTTAATGTTATACTATTCAAATCTCATTCATCGTGTTCAATACTAAATTTATTATTTTAATAATATTTATTAATAAAATAATATTTATTATAATAAAATAAATCATAATTAATACTTATTTGAAAAAATTGAAATTTTAAATTATATGCTCTACTTCTGAATTTATCAACTTAATAATCATTTTTATCTAATAAAAGTGACATTAAATTCTAAATAAATAATTATAGAGCAATATTAGATACAATAAATCTTTGATAATAAGTATAAAAATTCAAATAAAACATACAAAAATGAAATTAAAGGAAAAAATAAAAAATATATGAAAAAATGAAAGTGATACGTAGAATGAAACATAAAGATGGATCACTCAATTTGAAGTTCATATATATAGAAATGTTATGCTATGTACCTTATGTGACGCAATCTGTGAGCACCACTACGTTCAATCTGTTTTGACATTACTTTTTGTTTTATTTTATACATTCAGTTTGATTCTAATATCATAAAATCATTATTGATATCATTATTTTATCCAATTAATTTGATTTTTTATAATATTGTTTTGTTTTACAAAATGTTAAAAGAAAACAAAACAAATTAAATTGACTAACAATCGACAAATTAAAAATCTAAAATCATACTAAAATGCGCATTTAATTCGAAAACTATAAACAAATAAAAATTCCATCATGGTAACGAAGGGATAATTAAATAAGTAAATAAAAACAAATGAAATATTAAAAAAACAAGTTTGCATTTTGGACCGAAGACCTAGGGCCTTTTAGCCCCAAAGCTCGGTTGATCTGCAGGCTGTCGACGAACTTTTTCAGCCTCTTTTTTCAAGCCCATCTTAACCTAATTTTACAAACTATATTGAAAAAGATCATAAGTAAAATAAACATAACAGAATTAACCAAGAAAGAAGAACCATAATTCATACCCATTTATTGGTTTTGATAAGGAAAGATGTTCATCTGTTGTTGCTAATCATATATATCCAGTTCCTCCAATCCTTCAAATTTCAAATCACAAACTTTGACTACTGCACACTAATCTTTTTCAATAAATAAAAATTGACATTCTTTCAGCAGCAGCGCCCTCTCAGCACCACAAAGATCAACAAAAACCATGGATCACATGAGCGTCCCTTCCATACAAAAAGCTCAAAAGTGGTAGAAATTGGAAAACTGCTCAAGACCTTGTGGTGGTGCTGTCATGGTGAAAAGCACCCAACACTTGATGAACCTTGACAAGCTGAGCAGTGGTGAATCAAAGCATTCACGAGTAAAGTCCAAATTAAGAAGGAATGGACCACTCTATCCAAACCCTCTATCATTGAAAATGGTTTTCTCAAGTAGTAATTTCAAATATATAATTAAACAAGTACACAAAAAAAAAATATTTTTAAAAACTGGATTTGCTTTTTAGCCCAAAGCTCGGTCAGTCTAATGGGCTGTCTAGGCAGGCTTTTTAGAACCGATTTTTTTTTTATCTCTTTCTTTAAAGCCTAGTCTGTCTAATCCTTAACCGGACGGGTCAGACCGATCTTGCCAACTTCAATGAAAACAACCTAAATAGTATTCTCAGTTGTTTACAATTAAATATGGTTTTACTTTACATTTTGTCATAATATTATCTATAAAATATTTAAATTATTTGATAATCATAATTATCATTACATCTTATAAATATCATAAGATTTTAAATGTTCGGATCTGCACGCGGACGGGCGTACTAGTTGTTATTCAATCTATAAGATAAAATAAATTTTGATTTTAATGTAAAATTTTTATTCTATGGATACGTCAATCAAAGATAATATCATTCTATGCACATTATTCAGTTCTTTAATTATTTCCATCCATATCCAATTTTTTGATACCAATTATCTGTTTCTTTCTTCTTCTTTTTCGATTTTTGAATAATGATAATCAACACATTGGATATAACAAGTGTTAAGACTGTTTTCCTTTTCATTTCCACAGAAATGTGACTAAAGTCTTAATCATTAAAATTACTGAAAGCACTACTATCTTTTCTTTTCTTTCTTCTAAATCTTGATATAAGTATATGATACTGTGGCTCAAAGGGGTAATTGAATAATATTTAATATTGTCAATGATTGAATCCAAATAAAATAAATAAAGAATCCCAAAAGGGTCTTTGTTTTTGTCCTACACTTGTTTCAACGCCTCATAGGGATATTCAAGCCATTAATTTATATTAAATTTATATTATTCACGTGTTATGTTATACTCCCTTCTGCCGCCATTAAAAGTTCCATTTTTCCATTTCGGTACGTCCGTCATTACATGTCTCATTTGCTTTTTACTATTTTGGTAAGTAGGTCCCACAATCCACTAACTCATTCTACTCACATTCAATTACAAAACTAATATATAAAAGTGGGATCCACATTCCACTAACTTTTTTTACTCACATTATCTTACATTTCTTAAAACTCGTGCCGTTTTCAAATGGGTCACCTATTGGCGGACGGATGAAGTATTACTTTTTAAATTAGACCACATAATTTGCAGATTACAAATTAGACTAGATTTATACTATTTATGATTTTATCATTTATTTTTTTAATGCACTAATTTTTTATTAATCTCCAATTTATATATTTATTTACGATATTTCTAAAATTAAAATAAATGATTAAAAATTTAAAAATTATATAATAAAAATAAAAATATACATAATCGAAAATTTTAAATTGTTCTCTTTTCGTTGTTACCTGTAGAAGATCATACTAATGTTTCTACATTTATCGTATGACTTGATTTGTGGGATAATTCACGTTTTTGTTCAAATAAATCAAGTTTTGTTTATTTTACGTTTATTACTTATTGTTATGTATCAAAATTTGTGTGTGTGCATATGCAATAACTAATTAAGGGGATGAAAAATAAAATATAAACTTGACCCTACAATAACGTTTACATGTTCTTTTAATTCACGGCCTAATAAAAATAATATCGTACCTACTTAATTAATATTTAATTACAAAATAAAAGAATAAGACAAAGTAGAATGTAGCTATAAAATAATGCATCCCACATTGAAAAAATGAAGGTAAAACATTATAGAATATAGCTATAAAACAAAGGCATGCATTCCACATCTAGAGATGTCAATCGGGCCAACCCGTTTGGATTGTCGGGTTATTCGGTTATGGGTCATTCGGATTGTGATTTTTCCGGGTTAGAAATTCTCAATCCTAACCTTAAATTATCAGGTTTCGGTCTAACCCACTGGGCTAATCAGGTTAAAAAAATTATTAATTTTTAATTAATATATTAATCTTGATAATTATATATTTTAAACAAATATATACATCAAAAAATGAATGTCATTTTAACTTAAAACTAAATGTAACTTTTATAGAAGTAAGAACACACATTTTTATAAATGATTATTGTTTTAAAATGTTATTATGAATGTTATAGTAAAATATAAAAAGTGAAATGATAATAAAATTCTGAATATTGAATCAAAATGCATTTTTACATATATTTTAAAGAATCATATTATACTAACTTTCAAAAGTTTAGAAAAATTAAAGTAATGAAGTTTGAAAACTAAATAATGATAACTTTCTAATTTTTGGATCGATCATATGGGGCTCGAGCTATTTTCGGGCCAACCCTATCGGGTAGCGGACTATTCGGTTTAGGATCATTCGGGTTTGGATGTTATTCAGGTTGTAAATTTTCAACTATAACCTTATCGGGTTAACCAGACTAACTCATAAGTTTTGGCTAAATTGACATACATAATCAGATTGGAAAAATGAAGGCAAAAGATTATAGAATGTGGCTATAAAAAGTGAACCGCCAAGTAACTTTTTTAAGTGTAATCTTTACCAATTCAGTGGCTCAACTTTAAGTATGGACCATTGTGAAATTTTAGTATTAATTTTAATTTTTTAAAAAAGATTTTTATAAATAAAATATGATTTTTAAGTAATAATTGTTTTGTTAAATAAAGTTTGGCTAGACGCTTCTTGCGAGTGTGTGTTGTAGACACGTTCGTCTCATTGGGCGAGAGGCGTGACTGGCAATGCACGAGCGCGTGAGGCTCGGATCATAGTTTGACCCACATGTTTGGCCTGTAGCGTGGTTCGCAACCTGGCTCGTCCTCCAGCAACGCTTCCCTCCAAGCCGCGCCTCAGGTCCGGACAAATTTTCCGGCGCGCCGCTGAGTGCGCTTATTATTATTAAATCTACATTACTCCACAAACTGTTAACCAACAAAATTCTTCAAACAATAAGATATTAATATTATTCTCTGGAGATTTCAGGAGATAGAAAATGCAATGCTCAAGCTTTGTGCTCCCTGCTATAAAAGGTTAAAGATAGGTATATTATACTTATTTATGGGCCCCAGCGAAATTGTCCCTTATAAAACTCTGTTACATCCGGTCAATATATGTATACACATAATGAATCACGTAAATTCATTCTCTAATTCTATTTTAGTTCTTATAAAAAAAATTATGTTTTAGTTGAATTAATAACCACCTCTTTATATTAAAATATGAAACCAAATAGAAAAGAGATAATCCTAATTCAAAATTTTGGATAGTTTTGTAAATTAAACTAATTTTTAATGTGTTTTAATAATATTCAATCTTTTTGGTTTATAATAAATTCGCCTTTTTTTTTTTGCAAGAGTTTGAAGTAAAATACACATATTTATCTGACAATGAAATTCAAAATTAATTAAAAGAACATTTGAAATTCATTGTCTGGATTGTATTTTTGCGTTGGCAATTTTATTATATGGAGTTTGAAATTATAACTTGAACCATCGAGAAGTTCTAACTCCATTGCTTCAATGCCCGACTCAATTACTTAGCCGTTGGATGTTCAACAATAAAATAAATAATAAGCTTCAAAAGCCCCCTTAAATTTGGAATTTTGATATTGGATAGAAATTTAGAATCTAGTTTTAAACTTATGAAAAATAGAAGGGGAATATTTATTACAAATAAAAAAATAGTAGAATATTATCAAAATAATTTAAGGTTTGAGTCTAATTTATAATAAAGTTTAAAATTTGGGATCTAAGTTACCATTATTTTAATGTTAAAATATATGGGATGAAACCTTTGGTGGGTGGGTGGGTAGTGGGTATGTGTAGGGCCTATTTAGTATCGATATTTCATGCAGTTTAGAATATTGTATCTTGAAGTAACGGTATATTATATGCGTATGACATACAAGATACCTAAAAGTGAGGTCATGTTTGAGTTTTGGTGTTCGTTCATGTTTCTAGCAAATGGGTTTTGAGGATTTCGGTTAATGTTTGGATTTTGGTGATTCCCGATATTTTTTTCTTAGGAGACAATGGGCACCATCATCTTTCTCCCTCAAATTTACTTAATTATTAATCTTACATTTGACTAATCATTAATTTACCTTAAATTCAACAAATTAATAAACTAATTACGACTCGAATCATTGAATGAGTTAGATATTTTTTGACTTGGTTAATGTAATTAGTTATTATTTTAAATACTATCATAGTTTAACTATGTTATTATATTTTATTATGACTACCAAATTTGCCCAAAGAGTGTAGTTGTGTCAGTATCAGCCTGAGTTCCAAAACTTGTGGTGTGTTAATTAATACACCTCTTTTCTTTTTCATCTCAACAAATGGACTTAAGTAGGCTCTGCTACAATACTTTGCTTTTGCTCAGAAAGATGGTTTTGTTAAAACACTGTTGACACTTGGCAGTGCTTGTTTATCTACCTGGGAATTTGTCAGAAACCCCATGAATGTATGTGCTCTCTCTCTCTCATAGTCTTAGTATGGGAGAAAAAGTTGCTAATTAACCCACTTCTCTCTCTCTCTCACTCTGCACACGCACAATCGCCACTGCAGTGCTCTTATGCAATCTTTTGAAGAAGCTCAAAGCTCGAATCTTGGCTAATCTACCAATGCTATTCCCATCCAAATCTGTGAGTCCTTTCTTCAAAGGATATTTCTTGAAATTCTTTTTGCTGGGAAGAAACAGTTCCTTTTCAATTATACAACCGCTACTTTGTACTTCGCCTCTTTTCTTTGTTGCGTAATTAAGCTTGAATTTTACTCGAATTGGTTGAGGGCTGGTCTATTTTTTCCGGAAATTAATGTTTTATTTCTTAGTACGTATGATTTTGCTGTAAAGATTCGAGTTTGCAACAAGATCTGGCATAATTGTGGCCGTGGTTTTAAACTGAAGCTCATTTCCATTCCCTAGATTTCTGCACTTGGTTGTTGCATTTTTTTGGGATTCAAGAATTCAAGCCATAATTTTATTTATTTCTGGTAATCCTGTGGCTCTTAAAGCTTTTAATTTCTAGGGCCTGTGTGAAATGTTCTGAATGAAAAGTTCTTTATAATTATTATACTGTTGGGGTGGCATTATTGGTAAAATTCCAACTCGAAGCTTACAAATTTTGTTGTTTTGACAAAGATGACGTGATTAGAGGTATAATTTAGTCTATTATATACTTTAGTCATTCTCTTACCAACTTGGCAATTAGCTAGCTCTTCAGTTGTTAATTAAAATTATAATAGCAATCTTTGGATATCTTTTTGCTTTGTGCATCTGCAATATGGCTTATTGTTTATTGACTTATTCTCTGTTTTTCCTAACTACTCTGTCTATATTAAAAATTCTGAAAATTTCCTTGGTCTCATCTAATTGTTCGAAGAGGATGTAGTCTCTGGCTCTCTCTTGGTGAAGTTATCATGATTTTGCAATTGATAAAAAAACCATCCTGTGAATTATGTGGAATATGTCTTAAACCCGACTATGAATTGATGATAAGTTTTCAGTTTGGTTTGAGATACTTGTTGTCTACTTATTGTTTTGACTTGCAAATTATATAATAGAAATATTTTGACAAATTTATTTGCTCATTTGTTCTACTGTGTTAGTGTTACATATCACACATGTAGAAACTTGAATACATAAGTGTAGAAGGAAAGAGAGGTGAAGAAGCTACTTTGCCATAAGTATGGTTTATATAGTAAACTAGTAAATGTTAGTGGCTTCCCACTCCTGTCACTTCTAGTTATAGCATCCCAACTATTGTGTGAATCTCTGTATTTAAATCTTTATTCAACAGCTATGCACTAATATTTTATTTCTTTCTTGTTAGTTATTCAGATAAACCAACTTTTTGTGTCTTGGTCAACTCATTTCAACTGCTTGACATGTGATATCTATATGTAAAATAAAGTTTCATGAAGTAAATTGTGGTGGGATGTGTTTTGAATAAATGAATGGGAATAGTCTATTTTGAAAATGATGACATCAGCTAAGCAACATAATTTGACAAATGTTGGAATTTGGAGGGAATAATACATATATTTTAAAATGTCCTGTTATCAGAAGAGTATTTATATCAAACTGGGAATAGACTTAACAGCAGAATTTGTAACTATTTTAAAAGCTAAATAAGCATCCTGTTGTGATACTTTCTTATGTAGTATGGTAGCAAACTAGCACAGTGTTGGATGCAGATCGCGTTGAGCTTCTCTTTCCCGTTGTATCTTCATTTATTATGAACTTCTGCCCACCAGTTAGCCCGCTGCCTCTTTAGTTAGTAAAGAAGCAGAAAAAAGTATTCTGAAGAACAGTCAACTTCTTCTTTCTGAGGTCCATCGGTCTTACAGATAACTATATGCAGAATTTTGGTTGCTTTCTTGGGCTCGTCATGATGTGTGATGCTTGTCTCTTTAAAGAATTTTTTTTACCAATCATCCGTTTCATTTGATACAGTAAGACCTTTTTAATCTTGCCTGGGAAAGGCTTTGTCGAGCTCTATGCTTGGATTTTGAATTTCTTCATGCATAACAAAACTTGCTGTAATTTTTTCCTGGCCAATGAAGTACCCTATGTTAAGCACTAGCACTTAGTGGTACACTGTAAACATTCCTTAGTCTCAACTTCCGTTTTCTGATATACTCTGAACTCGTATGTTTCTGACAGGAGATTTTGGAATAGAAAAGAACAATGACAATGTCATGATTTATTGTTTATATTTCTTTCCAAGTTGTTGATTCTTCTGTTTTGTTATTTTGTTTTTAACCTCACCTCTCTTTTTTGTGCAGATGTAGAACATCTATCGGGCCTGGATTGAAGTGTATTTACTCGTAAAAGCAGCATGAAATTAAGATCAAAGAAAGGGTGGAAGTCCATAGTGCCACTCCGTTTGACTGAAAAATCAACCAGGCATTTTTGTTTCTTTTCGAAAGTGAAGTTAGATAATGATGGTTCCAAAAGCACTCCAGTGTATCTGAATGTGTATGACTTGACACCCATGAATGGTTATGTCTATTGGGCTGGCCTAGGTATATTTCACTCTGGGGTCGAAGGTATGTTTTGCTCACAATGTATTTACTACTTGTGTCTATTTCCTGGGTCTCATTTGGTTTCTAACGATGAAGATTGTAGTGAGGAATTTGTCCTGTGCCTTTCTTTTTGCCATTGTTGCTTGATGCATGAACAACATGTACTTTGAAAGAATATTCTTTCTGACCAACTTTTTTCGTACTTCAAGTCCACGGCGTAGAATATGCATTTGGAGCTCACGATTATTCATCTAGTGGTGTCTTTGAGGTTGAACCTCGCCAGTGCCCTGGATTTAAATTTCGGAAGTCCATATGTGTTGGTACTACATCATTTGATGCAACTCAAGTCAGGGAGTTTATGGAATGTCAAGCTGCAAATTACAACGGTGATACGTATCACTTGATTGTAAAGAATTGCAACCATTTCTGCAAGGACATTTGTTACAAGTTAACAGGAAAAAGAATCCCAAAATGGGTAAATCGTCTGGCCAAGTTAGGTAAGTTTTTCATTGGTTATTGGATATTTTTGGCTTCATTTTTATTCTTACCTCGAACACCTTTAAGTCCAATTAGGCCTACAATTATTTTTAGAGAGATTGACTAGATAGAGAGATTAAATGAGTAGAGAATTTCGATAGTGGACTAGTACACAACTTTTCCATGGCGAAACTCCTTATAAGTTGCCAAGAAATGAGCTTTAAAGAAAAATGATGCTCCTTAGTTCGCCTAAAATGCTCACTTATTCTATTTCTTGTGCACTTAGGTTCGATCTTCAACTGTGTCTTACCTGAGGCCCTTAAAATTACTGCTGTGCAACATGAGCCAAAATTCCAACCATACAACAACAGTGAGAAAAGGAGGCTTAGAAGTACTTTCAACTGTCTTTCCTCAATTTCCTCAAGGCAAAAGCAGTTATCCACGTCGTCTTTGCTACTACAGTCCCCCTTGAAAGGATGCCTACGACCGTGGGAGCTAAGAAGGTCTGCTAATGGTTCACTTAAGGAAAGGTGAGAGAAAAGGTCTGCCTTGACATGTCTAGGTGGGATATCCAAGCGGTTTCTTGGGATTCTTCTGTTATCTGTATCGCAGTCGAGCAAAATAGCGATTTTGGAGGCAAATATGCGCGAATCATGAAGGCATTCGTCTCCCTCTTGGTAATTTGTTTCGTAATTATAGCTTTGTATTCTATGTCAATATCAAATAGTGATTGATGTAAATCAACTAACTCCATGTCAAGTGTGAAGTATCATCGTGTGTGTGCAGACATACATGATATTTGATCGTCTAGACTGTACCTGTTAGTCCAGTTCATAGTATGAGCAGCTTAGAGAGCAGAGTTAGTATTTACTTGAAGTACTATTCTAGCTGATGCAAATGCATTGCATGTTGTTCAAGAATGTCATGTACAGAAACAATATGTTCTCTAGTTCTCTACACCTCATCTTCATGGTTGTTCTTTTTTCTCTCTTTTCTGTTTATGGGAATTTGCAGTTGCTACTTTTTGTGCACATTGGATAAACCTACATTCCTATGCCTTGCAAACTGCACGGGACGGATAAACCACTTGGAAACCAGGTGTACTAGCTTATAATCTCAACTTCATCTCCCAAATTTGTACCGCAGGTCTGAGCTCTATCACGTTGCTGGACAGAGTAGGACATAAGTACCGTATGATTCGTGCTTATGATATCCAGTTCAGAATAGTAAACTTGTTGCAAAAATACAGCAAGTCACATTTATCCCATTCTTGAATCTTCAGAAAGTGAAGATCATGCAGGCAGAAAGCTGTGTTTTGTGAGATATGCAGATGAAACTAAAAGTAGACCTGCAAAAGAAGTTGGAGAAATCGACAACTATCAAGCAAAACTATTGTCTTTCTTCTATATAATGCATTCCAAAACCCATTAATCTGAAATGCCCAATTTGTTCAGAGATAGTAACTATAAGACCAGAATGATAGCATTTGATTTCAAAAACCAAAGATATAATTCAGTGGGATATACACGCCGAAGAGGGGACTATCTTTGAGATAATAAACCTGCAGGAACACCAAAGAGATCATTCAGATTAACAACCATCTTTGCAGTGTGTATGAGGGAATTTATCTGTAATGTTACAATGCAGCAGCAAACAATATATAGGTAAGAGTAATTGAGCAATTCCACAGCAACAAGGTTACATTTCTATTTAATCAGCGTGTATATATTAATAATAATAATGTGGTTACAGAAGTTGAACAGAAAACCAAATATATTCTTCTCGAACATGGCGAAGAAATTATCAATCGCCTTTCTGATGCAAAACACTAGGCATGCTAATATTACCATTGAGAGCTGCATGATATACGCGTTTCTCTGGCAACCCAATATCTGAAAGAATCAAATTACCCTGCATCATGATAATTAAAAGCGATCATTGCCTCAGAATACACCAACTTTGGGTTGTTTTTGGTTTTGCACATGATTTTTTAAACTTGCCCCAAAATATACGAATTTTCCTCTCTTGGATTTTCTCAAAACTTCTCGAAACTAGTAATAGCCATGTGGAAAATCAAGATTGTCGCTTGCATACGGGGTTTGTGTGGGGAAAAAGAGAGAGTAAATTTCGTGTATTTTGGGAGAAATTTTAAAATTCATGTGCAAATTAGAAAATGAGTAAAGTTTGTGCAATCTAGGACGAGTTATAAAGTTCATGTGCAAAATCAAAAACAAATTTGTGTATTTTTAAGCTAACGACAATAATGTACAAAGTTATATCTGCAAGAGTTAAACTTAAAACATAATGTCTCAAATTGCACTACTAAGTACTATGAGATCTGCTTAGTACGAGCAAGTAATAGAATTGGTTCTTGGAAAATGAGTATACCTCTTGAGCCATTAGCTTCCTGACATTCGCTGCATAAAGCTTTGGGTCTTCCATTTCTTGTTCCGAGGGGTGATACACAGGTAGTCTCTTCACTTCAATGTAATTTACAAACTGACTCAGAAGAAGAATTACATGGCGCGCCTGCAACAAGATGTATGTTAGCAAACACTGCAGAGAAATACGAGGTGCTCCTCAAATCTTAGCAACAGATACTAAAAAATCATACTCAGCAAGGAGGTCAGCTATCAACAATTCAAGCTGACAGCCTTCTAGTGTGTATAGGCACCACAAAGCAAAAAGCCAAAAACAACTCACCCCAGAAATAGAATCCCATGCAGGACTGAATCTCCGGTAGGGGTATCTCAAGATAACAGGTTGTACTGGAGCCTTTGCCAGAAATACACCAGTCTTGAATGGAAGAAGGTAGTCTCCATTTGTGGTCGTGCCTTCTGTTAGAGAACCAAAATAAGAATTGAAATGGCATCAAATGAATAGACTGCGCGATTTAGTAGAACCCTACATTCATGGCTTTCTACTGAACATGCATGGTGTGCTCAAGTTTCTAACCGTAGAGGGTTTACACTACCATAACACGAAATGGAGTACTTTAAAACTGAAAAACTAGCATTTGTAGACATAGGAAACACCAAAAATCAAAGAGATTGATTAGCAATTAGTGCAAATAAGAAAATGATTTAGTTCAGAACAGCCATTGCCAACTTATATCTGAATAGATTTTTGTGCAGAACGTGAACACCACACAACTAAAAAGGAAAAAGAACAGGAAAGGGAACTCGGTTAGGAGAACTGTCTTGGAGAAACAGATGAGTAAACTAGAAAGCTTCATAAGGAAAAAATATCACACTACAGAGCATGTATCATCACTGCTCGACAAGTCTTTTTTTATATGCAGTACAGAGAAGTATCGCCTCTGACTTACGAGTTAATACACAATATTACATGGTACAGATCCTATTAGTAGGATATCAATGATCTTCTGACGATTCTTAAGACGAGGATAACAGCGTTTCAAGATCTTAATGACATACAGGTGACAAGCAGACAGAACAGAAATAATTGTAAGCACAGTAAGTTGCATTCACGGAAATAATGTATCTTAAGCTTGTAATTGTATCGAGAATGTAACCTGGGAAAATAATCATCCTTGGAGCAAACTCGTCTTGATAGGCTTCTCGAATTCTTTCAGTTACAACACCTGTATACAGGAAAGGAAGGAATAAGAAGACATAAAAATAGAATGTCGAATCAGGAGTTTCAAAAATTTCGTAAAGCAGCAGAGCAACACAAATATACTTGGTCAGATAAGATATCGAACCAAAATATCTAGCTGAAATTTATAATTGTTCTTTTCTTATTATAAGAAAAAGAAACTGTTGTTTGGTCCAGTTTTTTAAGAAGAAAGTATTTACAGTTACACAAGATCAAAGTTAGTTTGCTTTCAATTTGAGTCTCAAAACTCCCGTCAAGCTGAAAGCCAAAAAACGGCTTGAGTCTCTGAATCAAATAATGGAAGCAGCAGCATCAAAGAGTGCAACCGTGCAGTTTCAATAAATTTAATCATTGAATGACTCAGTTTGAAATCAAGATCCAAGTTAAAATTTGAAGAGAACATGAACATTGCAACTCAAAACACATTAATACAAATAAAGTGGACATATTTAATCCAAATTACAAACACATAATACTGTTCTAACATTTGACCTACTTACAATGTGGCGAAAAAGAGACGTACTTTTGGAATAAGTTACATTATGAACAATTTTTTAATGGGCATACTGCATAAGTAGTTTGGTTTTCAGAGGCTTCAATTGTATGCACTCTTCATCTGGTGTCAAATGTCACAGTTAAGTGTTTTTTTAATATTATATTCAACAGCCCCTAGTCAGATATTTACCTACAAAGAAGACAATACTAACATATGTCCCTACCTAGATTTAATTGAAACATTTCAAATTGGGACACAAATACCTGAGACGCCTTTGAAATCTGATGACTTTAACTCCCTCTGTACAAAGACACAGCCGAGACACTTGCTGTAACATACGAAGAAATAATTGTTTAAGCTACCTTTTGGCAAAATCATTACATCAGTGAAATGCATGGCAGGAAGGGATAAGTATCCACAAATAAAAGAGAATGCGGATAACCATTTTATATGCAACCAATAAGAATAGCAGGATACCTCACAATGGGACAATGTATAGTCGCCTAGCAGCTCCACATAAATATTAAATTAAAATTAGAACAACAATAAAAGGGAATTTAGGTTCATACAGGTGACTGCCAAGAGAAAGGCGCTCATTGTGATTAATATCCACTAAGAAGAATGGTTACTTATCCATGCATGCACATGATCATGAAGGAAACATAGAGAAATACACTATTTTAACCTAGATCACAGAAGTAGATCTGAAAACTTCTCTAATGTTAGATCACCGGTTTTATTTCCACTCAGCAATGCAATGCCATTAATATTTACGGATCCAAAAGCAAAAGCCCCAGGAATATAAATGCATGTGAAAGAGAACAGCTGAGAAAGATAATTATACTATCTGTAAACAAAAAGCATGCACACACCAAAATAGAGTCTACCAACCTTATGAGACCAACAAGAGGAAGTTTTGACACTGATCTCTTCAGCAAAAAATCCAAAAGCACAATGATCAGAAAAAGTCAGATTGAGTAGTTAATATGGTGATATTACCAACACATAATAACAAACTAAATCTAAAAATTAGCTAACCTTAGCGACAAAACTTGGAAATGAGGAAGACATATGGTATAGAATATCTATATATGATACATGATTCGAGATGATAGCCCCGTATCTTTTGAACTCTTCAGAGTGGTCGCTAGGTTCATTCTGAAAAGTTTGTGTAAGCATAAGATCAATACAATATTATTGCACATAAATTATATGAAGCAAGAATTTTCTTCACCTGAATATTGATGAAGCTTCAAAAAGACAGATGTAACCAGACAGTCCAGACCAAGAAATCAAATAAAGCGGCGTCTTAAAGCAAAAAGCATACAGAAAAAGTAATGTCTTTACGACACGGAAACTAAAGTTGGAGTTTACCTTCCCACTATAGATCATTCTGCAAGATAGTCCGAACATGCATCTATGGAGGACATGTCTAAGGTAGCAAGACACTAACAAATCTCGTTACCTCCTAATGTAATGTCAAATCCATTTGAATTTACTCATTTAGAAACTAAAAACCAGAAGAGGGGAACTTCTATTAAATGTAAGGCCCAAACCAGAACCCTGACTTACATTTCATCTCTAGATAAGCTCCACAATAATAGTCTAGTTAGAACAATGATTCCCAAGAAATCTAAGCATATAAAGTGGCACCATTCTCTCTTCCTCTACTGGTGGCTTGCAGAGACTGTAACTTCTCAATGTACTTATCAAATTATTGATTGCTATACAACAAGCCTAATCAACTACATTCCTCTTCAGAGCACCCATATACATTCAAATAAAACTTCGCGTACTTGACCAGACAACGTGCAAAATCACGATTACTACATGTTCAGCTCATCTTTAATCAGAACCAAAAATAAACATCTATTTATTTTACAGACTAATATGACACAGCACACTTCACTTGCTACATATTCATAACTTAGCTCAACTAGTTCGATATCCATATCTTCCCAATCCACATAACAGCAATCATAAAACACCCAAAAACACAATCACTCCAAATACAGAAAAGAACAAAATGCACTCTATTCTAATAACAACACTTACCTTTCCCCTAAAGAAAATAACAATAATAACAAGACTTACCTCATTGGCGTCACTCGTCTCCGATATCCAATAGAAACCGAACACAAACAGCATCGCCCTCGACAGAAACCTCCCGCTACGGAGGATCACCGCCCTCCGCCACCCCCGGAGGTGTGCGTAATCCTCCTGCTCCTCCCCTTCCTTCCTGTTCGGCGCCCGGAAGGCCGTGCAAACCCTACAAATCACGTAATAGCTGACCAGGATCGTCATCCCCGCCACCACTCTTATCGGCACCAGAATCACCAATCTCGGCACCAGCCACAATCTCTCCGCCCACGATAGCTTCCCCCGCCCCATCGTGCCGTACACGTCGCGCCGCACGTACGCCGCGTACTTCTTCTCCATCTCCTCGATGCTCTGACCCGGCTCGGGGACAGGTTTCTGTGGCGTGTCCGGCGTCCCCGGTTCGGGCTCCGGTTTGAGCAGTGGTCGGTCATCTCGCTCGAGTTCGGGCCCGGGCCGCTGGCTCGTGGATTGCCGAGTTAGGACTTTGAGCTCCGACTCCATTTATTACTGTATTTTGCGATGATTTGATCAATCATGTAGGATTTATGGAGCTGCTGCCATTGATGAATTTGTTGGAGCTGTTGTTGCTGTGGAGATTGGATTTGGGAAAGATCCGGTTGGGCTGTGGTGATCACGCGCTGGTATATTTTATGTTTGGTTTTATGTGTGTTTGCGTTCACGTCTTGAATCGTAGCTGTTCAAAATTTAATGTGTATTGTGGCGCATTGGTAGGACCATGTTTAGGGTTTTGGACTTTAGGATTGGATTTATGATGAATCGGACAAATGTGACGGGCCCTCTACTAAATTTATATTATATAATAGGATTAAGAGTTATGGCATTTTCAAATTTCACCCTTTCAAAATCCTTCAACTTTCCTTCAGTAATCTATCCTATTATATACATTCTTAAATGAGGTAAAATTGGAGATGGTCTATATAGATGGTGAAAATTAATAGTTGGCACCAATTTAGTTTTAATAATATATAGCTGTTTTTTGTATTTTCGGATAAAATTGTCACTATAAAAATTCTGATCAAATTTTCATTTATTGTGTTGACAGAGAAATTACAAGTTCACTTTGTCTCATTACGATTTTTGAAATTTCTCTCGCTAAAACCATTCTCTTTGGAACCCTAATTATTTCTAACGCCACCTCCACGAGAACGCCATTGCCGCGCTGCTCAGCCTCTCGATCTCCTACAAGGACCACCTGATCTCATCGTGCAGTGTCCTCGATGCCCTCTCCCACGCACTTCAACGAGATACACTGCATTCGCCGCCAACAAGATCCACTGGCCGGGAGTTCAAGACACTGCTCCGCCTACAATATATGCTCTGATTATGAGATTCAAATCCGCAAAGGACTTTGTTGGGTATGTTGTATTTTTATTGTAATTTGTTGGATTTGTATTTTGTTAGATTTTTTGTTGGAATGAGATTTGGTCAAATGTTGCTCTTTTAAGAACGAGTTTTTGTTTGATTTTGTTCGTTCTGGAACGTGATTTTATCTGCATCTGAGCTTCTGTTTTCCAAGATCTATTTATCCAGATCCAGGATGTTTTTCTGCACGATTTGGTACATCAAGGAAGAATGGAAGGTTGATGCGGCCAGATTACAGCCATTAATTTTGGTTGGAAGATGAGTAAATCATGATATAAGCAGAGAATGTTGAGAATTAGGCTGGAACTAAGCAAATGTGGTGGAAGTTGGAGAATTGAAGTCACAAAGCATGAAAGACCAGTGAGCTGGCCAAGTAACATGTCAACAGAAGGCATGATCAGGCGCGAAAACACTTTGAGAAGATCATACTTGAGGATGCTAGCCTTGGAACAGAATAAGGATTGTGAGGGCGCGGACACAGGAAGAAGTCTCGCACGAAACCCTAAGAGCTGGTATAAAAACAAGAGGAGATGTCAACAAAAGAGAGTGACACACCGCCATATCATAGTGTTGGAGTTCTTGGGAGAAAGATGGAGAGCACGTAGAGAGATGCCATCAAAGTTTCCGAAGAATCACCTCAATCCTCAGTTTTACCAAGCTCTGATCATTAGCTATCATATTCCTAAGTCCTCTCATTGCTGTTACCTGTGAAGAAGTTGATCTTTTGAAATACGTTATTTCCTAGCTGTTTAGTTTCTTTCAGTTTGTAGTTATAGGGAGTTGTAAGCAAAACTTGACTCTTATCTTCTAAGTGTTTTTAATGCTAGTTGTAAAATCTTGTTTGCTGCAATTTGTTGTTGAGCGTTATGAGTAGTGTAGAATTTATGACCATTGTCCGAGAATGTTCAATATTGCACTTAAACCTTCGGTCTCTTATATTTCCTTACATGCGCATAAAGTTGCTTAGATAGATAGGTTTAACACCCGTCGATTAGGCAATTTGTTTGTGTTGTTTACGGTGTTTTAATTTATTTAGCTAAAATGAACCCCATCGGAATTCCGGTCTGGCGACTCCATAACTTCTGATTCTAAGCTATAGAGTTTGGAAGGGGCGGAGGGGATGAGTTGGAGTGGTCCTTAGTCGTACGCCCAAATTTCTGCAGCAGTTTAGTGCCAAGTGTCGAGGGGACCACACATCCTGCAAACAAGATCCAAAAGTGAGATGGTTGTTGAGTTTATTTTCGACTTTAGTAAGTAGTACTATCATGCAAAGTACCACGAGTGCACCTGAGCAGTTATGTTTTTCAGATTTATTTAACTTTTTAGAAAATTAGTTTCTCCTTAAGTATGGTTTAATTTCTTGAACTTGGTTAGTTTAACTTTAATTGAGTTAATATGTAGATAATCTTCCTTTCTTAAGTAGGTAGTTTCCCACATCATAAATATGCGTGGCGACATCGCCTACTCACCAAAACACACCTTCAAGCTGGGCAGACAACCAATCATTGTGGGATCGACAACCCCTACTTGCCAATACTAATTCTAGTATTACATAGGAGAGTGGAGAACTACAGAAATTCTTTGACGGAACTGGCGTGTTCTCAATGACAACACGAGCTCATCCAGACCATCCGCATAAGAGGTTTTCCAGGTGTTGACGCCCACATTTGGCACATCAGGGACAAAATGTTTCGTTTGTGCCAGGTGTGCCAAGTGTTGGCACACTAACACCTGGGACACCTGCTACAAATTGGAACATTTCGTACCAAGTGTCTCAAGTCTTTGCGCGTAGCACTTGGCACAACTGGTACAAATGCACCAATTCGTCTCATTCATTCCAAGTGTTGTGCGGCAACACCAAGGAGTACAGAATATTTAGTGTTTGTACTTGGTGTACCAAATATTTTTTAGATTGAAAAACAAGTATTTTAATGAAGAAACAAAAAGAAAAAACCCTGATAAAATTAACTCTGCCGCCGCCGAAGAGAAAAATAAGTGAAAGAGAGACTTGCATAGACAGGTTTCACTATCATTTTGCCAGAAATAGACAATGACTCTCTTATTCTCTCACATGACACAATCGTTTCTCTCCGATCTCTCATCTTTTTCCTCTCTTTCTCTCTTTCTCTCATTCTCTCATCTCTCATCTCTCTATCTATTCTCAAATTCTCATTCTCTCTCTCTCTCTCTTCTCTCTTGCAAATTTTGCAACTCATCTTGCACAGTTGCTTGTTGTTCTGGAAAAGTGGATGTGTTTTCTCATAAATTTGTTGATATACAGATCAGAGCCTTTGCAAGAAGCGACGAAAATCCACCAGACAGTTTTATCTGTCCCGGTGGATGGCAAATATACTATGAGGGCCTACGAGTTGAGGATTCTCCAAAGAAGACTATCAGTACTTAAAACTATAATCTATTTTATCCAACTTCACTGCAACTGCAAGTGTGAGATAATTGATCAAACTCCCAAGTTCTTCTCTTGATTTCTATGATTGATTTTTGTTCTAACTTTATATAACTTATAGTTTAGGCTAATCATCTGATTCATTTTTCCTCTCTTTCAACCTTCTGCATTTTGTAGATTATAACTCTAAACTATGAAAATGACTTCTTTCCAACGTCAAGTGAAAGAGAGACTTGCATAGACATGTTTCACTATCATTTTATGTAAGAAAAAATAGAGTGATATACCTACTGCATTTATAGTTACAGTAGTATTACATTACACCATTCTTGGCGCCAGCTATAGAGAATAATACGTGTTGTCTACAAAAGCTTGTATTGATAGTTCCCGTCCAAGAAAATCTGATAGTATCTCACAGAGGGTCTTTTGCACATCCAGGAGCCAAAACCTGTCGAACGAGAATGACTTTGGAGCTTGAAAGGATCAAGATGAAGTTTTAAAAAACACACAAATGTCTGACATTGTTCCTGAACTGTATGCCAACATTCTAGTTCAAAATGTCATGAAATTTGGAGGCGAATATGTCCACAGCAAAAATATATCAAGGATACCAAGGAATGTATTTCAAGAGAAGAAATTAATCAATATAATTATCATAGCAAATTTGAAGGGCGATTAATGTACGTGGCAAGATGCTCCCAAGAAAAGTTTAAACCTCAGATCTCGTTCCATATTCGGTTAAAACAGGTAGCTTCATAGCTGACAGCAGTTCGAGGAAAGCATGAAGCCAGATTCGTTCCTTCTAACATAGAAAAACCTAGCACAAAACAAGGAAATATATAGAAAGAGAATGTATAGGTTGATCGCATAACATTATTACTACCTCTGCATAGAGTTTAATGTGTCAGCAAAAGGTTGGTGAAGTGGCGCTCTGACTAACTTAAATAACAGTTGCACGTGGCAAGTGAATTATCAAATTGACTGAAATGCCCTCGCATGGGTCGTGGCACTTGTCATAAAAATATGCAAAAAAAATACAAAAGCACCTAAAACTATACTACCCATAGTATAGTTATTATAAATGTCAATATTTATTTATAGTTACTACAAAGGTGTGTTGTAGACTTGTAGTTCACTCTTGTTAATTTTATATGACATTACATGTCTAGTAACTAAAACCATTC
Organism: Monilaria moniliformis; assembly: GCA_034509125.1. Classification (NCBI taxonomy): domain Eukaryota; kingdom Viridiplantae; phylum Streptophyta; class Magnoliopsida; order Caryophyllales; family Aizoaceae; genus Monilaria; species Monilaria moniliformis. The sequence goes on along the minus strand of JAYDZE010039978.1, from coordinate 14,640 downwards.
TCTATCCCATGTGACAATTCAATAAATTTTGTTTTTCTTTTCCTAAATTCTCAATTTTATATTTATATTTGTAACTTTTCAATAAATATGAAACTATACATGTTGATTTTATCTTATTTTTCTAGCCGACACGCTAGCCCACAAATCAAACGTTTAGAGTTATGACCGAAAATTTCTAACCTAAAAAAATGATTCAATTAGCCTAGTTTCAAATAATCAAACACAAGTAGTTCAAAACATATAGGATTGATCCATCTAACACCCCCAATTGGGAGGGTAAAACACATTACTAATAAGGAATGAGAGCTTTTGATAAGCTTTTTAGTTCAAATGATAACGAAGTTAATTTCTTTTTTAGGAAGGCATAATTAAATGCATAAACATAAATAGAATTCATGAAAGCAACAAAATCGTGCATTCATTAATATTACCAATCAAGAAAATCCATTGATTACGATGATCATCCTAATATATAAATGACAAAATGTGTATGGACACATATGGGAAAACATTCAACTTTGGTAAGCCCGGGATGGATAGCCGTTGCAAGGCTACTTTCGAAGCTGTTGAGGTGGGCCGCCTTCCAAATTCCACTCCTTTTCGCAACGGTAACTTCCTCACTACCAAACAGCACTTTAATTTCTACCCAATTATGAATGTGACTCCCAGCCTACTAAATTCAACTCCCATCAAATTCACCATCTTTGCCCTTCTTTTATACCAGCGTTTCATAATTTGGGCATGCTTAACGTGAGTATATTCTAACAAGGCATTTACTTTTAGTAATAGGATGAATGTTTTTTGAAATTAATCCAAATTAATCTATCATTTTTTTTCATCGATTGATTAATTTTAAGCTTTTTTTGGTCATCTTCTCCTTCAAATAATCAATTTTATGTTTCATCAATCTATCGATTGCTCAAAGTAAATGTCACCTAAACAGATAATAACAATCTTTAAAATAAAATCAAATACCAATATATTCAAACTGAAGAAAAAAAATGAAAAATACTAAAGAAATTAATAGTGGGATATAGAGTGAGTCTGTGAGACACCAATATTGTGATAGAGGATCCCATTTGCTCAATTATATAATATGCTATTGGATTCAAATTCGTTGGTCCGTAATTATTTGTGTGTCACTCGTGTATCACTATTAAAATCATCATTCTAATAATACCAACTATAAAAAATAAAAAATATTATTTATATTTATTACTAAAAGGTGAAATTTAAAATATTAACTAAAACATTAAATTAAAAGATAAAAATCATTATATATCCAATTGAATGTTATGAGTTGAAAGTAATAATAGACATGAAATAATAGGGAAAATGTAAGAAACAAAGTATGAAACATCAAAAAGTGAATTTAAATTAAAGTTTGTGAAAGTTGGGATCCAAAATTAGGATAGAATGGTTGTTGGTACTTTAGAAGAATATAGTGCCAACAACAATCCAAACCCTTTCTAAATTTGATATCTGAAATTCCAATCCTATATATTGCAATCTACGTTTTTACTTGTTTGGGAAAATCGACACATCATCCTCCTCCCCGAAACATTCCTCTTCCCATTCCGCCCTCCACTTCTCTTCTAATTCCACACTGTTTAAACTTGATTCTTTCTGCACCTGCACCGCACTCTCAAACCGGCGAAAATGTCTACTGCTACTGAAAAAATCGGAGCCGAAACCCGGTGTATACTCGCTCCTACAGGAAATCGGGTTCGTGTTCACGAAGAACAGAGGCGAAGGAACGAGATGATGAAGAAGCCACCGGAGAAGCCTAAGAAAGTAGCTGCGCTGTCACCGGCGAAACCAGCCGCCGCTGCTGTTGTGCGGTGCGCTGTCTCAGCTGATACCTCTTCCGACTCTTCTTCCTCAGCTTCGTCGTCCAGTGGTTCAATTGTGAAATCTGCTAAAACTACGAGCTCGAGACGGATGGAGAATGGCAACGGCGTCGTTAGAGCGGCGAAGAATGTGCCTGGCGGAGTTCGAGATCTCTCGCTCTCCCCTGCGGTTCCGCTTCCTGTTAAGCGCTGCGATTGGATCACACCAAATTCTGGTGAATTTCTTTTTTTACGAGTTAATTTATGAAATTTGCTACTCATTATGGTTTTCCTTTTTTCAGTTTTTTTTATATTATAAGTCAGTTAATTGATTTCAAGGTCAAATGAAGAGGCCATGGTAGATATTTATTTTCTTTTTTCGTTGTGTATTAGTCGATGCAGAATGTACCTTTTCATGCAAAATGTGATCTGTAGTGCTACGTTTATTTGAATAAATCGGATTCCGTGATGCGAATTTTTTGAGTTTAGCTGATAATTTGAACGCAAAAGTTTGGAATTTATGTTTGATTTTACTGTTTTTGTTTGCATGAAAGTAAGTGACGAGATTTGGTGAAAAGATGCAGACAAAAATTGTCGTAATTCTATAGTTTCAGAATGAAAAGGAGCACTAATGGCGCCATGCTTAATTGAATTTGAAGGGTGAAATCTAGTGGATCAGCAAATATATCATCAAATAGAAGCTTAAAATTAGGTATCGCAGAAGCTCTTCGTGTTAAATGTGAGAAGCAGTAGATTTTGTTGTAGTCTAATTCAAGATTCCATATCAACTTCCACATCCCCTTAATTTCTAGCATCGAACTATTCTACCTAATGAAGATATGGTGAACGTTGGAACAATGAGAATAAATTCATGTGGACTAGGTTGATTGAAGAAACTCCCTAATCAGTTTCCTACATTGCAGAAACATTATATGCTTCTTTTCATGACGAGGAGTGGGGAGTTCCAGTTCATGATGATGCCAAGCTGCACGAACTGCTGGTTTTTTCACAAGCATTAGCCGAGCTCTCCTGGCCATTGATTCTTAGCAAAAGAGCAGTATTTAGGTATGAGTTTAATCACATGTGCCTTTTGGCTTTGAACTGCAACACCATTTTTTCAAATCTTTTGAAATATTTGTTGGTTGTGTTTCAGAAAGGTTTTTGATGACTTTGATCCAACGTCAGTTGCAAATCTTGATGACAAGAGATTGCTCTCTATTAGATTGCTTTCGGAACCAAAAGTTCGTGCAATTGTTGACAATGCTAAGCAGCTGCTCAAGGTTGGTATAAATACATTAAACATGTCGTTTTTTAGCCAATCTGTATATGATCAAATCTCTTTCTTTACTTTGAAGTAGAGATATCAAGAATTAGGTGTTGAATTTGTTTCAAAGAAAGTGTAGGTTGCATATTTGTGAAAGTGAGCATTTATTTTCCATTCTGTTCCCAATTTATTGTTGTAGATCCAGCAAGAGTTTGGGTCCTTCAGCAACTACTGCTGGCGTTTCATAAACCATAAACCTATAAAGAGTGGATTCCGTTATGCACGCCAAGTACCAGCCAAGACACCAAAATCAGATCTCATGAGCAGGGATCTGATGCAGAGGGGATTCCGTTGTGTCGGGCCAACGGTTGTGTACTCATTCATGCAAGTTGCTGGTCTAGTAAACGATCATCTCGTGACATGCTACAGATACAACCAATGCAGCCATGATTTTGACAAAGTTCCAACAGCTGAGAAAGAAGCAGCGTAGGATACATAAAACTTCATCACTCATTTGTGTTAGTCATTCTAATTTAACAGCCGTTATCACTTCCTCCATATCTCCTTTTCTTCTATTGTGTGCTTGTGGAGCTCTGCATTTGTTACTGATTTGGATGATCTTGCCTCTGATTTATTTCACCTGTTTGTAAAAAAGTATTTAGCGTCAGATTAATTTTTTTAGATAGACCTACCATTCGTGATTGTGATATCAAGAAAATCATTTGTGTTGTGTGTTAGTTTGTGTTATCTGTTTGTTTTATGTAGACCACTTGAATTGGAGGAAAAGAATACATAAAATGAATTTACAACTAGAATTCGTTGTAAAAATGCACAAAAATATTGTGTTTGATATGTTACTGAATACATCAAACTAGCGCTTTATATATATATATATATATATATATATATATACACATATACAACTTATATTTGTGCAAGTTAATAGAGTGAAACGCTATTGTGCAGTGATTTATCTTCTCCAATTAAGTGTGATGATATTTAAATTTAATTTCTAGTTATGTTAAATCCAGTTATAACATATGAAAATTTATTTAATATGATAAATATCCAAAATAGGATAAATGCTATGAATAAATGTAAATACATCTATACGTATCCGATATACTAAGAATCCATATTAGAAAACATAAAAATATAATATCCTATTATAGAATGAAATGCAGAGTTATCTTTGAAGATGAATATGAGATTACTCTATATTTTATTCTACAATAGTGTACAATTTACTTTACAACTGAGTGAACTATAGGAGATTCTTAGAAATATTACATTTGTAAGTTGTATGAACCCTGGACCCAAAAACCAATTTTATTATTATCACATCAAAAGTTTGAATCCACCATTTTTTTATAAACTAGCATATGGAACAATAAACCTAGAAAAACAACTTTAACATGGGTGTGTCTATAATATTTATTTACGTATTTAATTTAAACTTCCTCCGTCCATAAAAAAATATTGGTAGTGTGTAAGTGGAATAAGTGTCTTATGACCTTAATACTATAAATAGAAAGTGACAATTTTTTTGTTGACAGACCGAAATATTGTGGCAAATTTTCGGTTGACAAAAGGAGTATAATTTAATATTGTACTTAATTTAGTACAATTGCGGAGAATATTTTTTACACTATAAATGCAAATCCGTAGCTGTATATTATAAATATAAACAAAAATATATAAATTAAAATACTATGTTTAATATGATTTAATAAAACTATGGAAGTATTTGAAATAAAATTAGAAATACAAGAAATAGTTGAACAATATAATATATCCAAATTAAAATTTATTTGAAAAAAACAGAATTAAAAAAATTATATATCCTACTTTTGAATTTATCTAATCTAATAAAAGTGATAATAAATTTTTAAAAAAGTAATTATGCATCTTAACTTGATACAATAAATTTTTGATAATAAGTCCAAAAGTTAATTATAATATATAAAATTTAAATTAAAGAAAATAATAAAAGAAATATGTAAAAAATGAAAGCGAGACACAATTTTTTCAAAGCTCTATTCATGCGCCCTCTTTTGTCATCGTGCATTTCCTGCCCTTACTATTTTGGGAGTTGAAAGTAGTAAAGCCAATCTATCATGTGGTGAAGCTGGGTTCTTTAGTGAAAGATCATATCATTATCGCCTTCTAAGACACTGACACATGACTATTATATTAGGTAATACCTAATTGGCAAACTACAGTCTGTGAATGGAGAAATCACTGTAGCTGAAATTTCACCCATTATTTCAATTCGAACTAACAACTTATTCTTTGTTATATACATCTGCTACGTACCTTAAAACATATAAAATCTAAGGCGCCATGTGCACTTTACAGAGACGCGGCGACGTTTTCATCCTAACCATCACCGGCGACGACGACCACCGCCTGAACCCCACCCTGATCGACTCCATCCGGGCCGCACTCGTCCGGGTCAAGTCCGAGCCGATGTGCTCCGCCGCCCTCATCACCACCGCGGAGGGCAACTTCTACTCCAATGGGTACGACCTGGCGTGGGCGCTATCCGACCCGGTCCAGGATCATGTCGAAGAAATTCCGCCTTCTGGTGGAGGAGCTCATCTCCCTCCCCATGCCGACGATCGCGGCCGTGAACGGGAAGGCGGCGGCAGCCGGGTTCATCCTGGCCCTGAGCCACGACTACATCCTGATGCGAGAGGACCGAGGGTGTCTCTCGATGAGCGAGCTCGAGATCAATTATAGGCTTTCTATCTGGTTTGTGAGAATGCTGAAGAGCAAGATTGAGTCCCCCCAGATTCTGAGGGATGTCATACTGAGGACCGAGAAGATCGACGCCAGGAGAGGAGTGGTGTGGGGAATCGTTGAATCGGCCCACGCGACCATGGCGGCGACTGTGACGGCGGCGGTGGAGCTGGGGGAGGATATGGCGGGGAGGAGGTGGGACGGGAAGCTGTACGCAGCGAACCGGAGGAGTGTATTCGCGGATGTGCTGGCGGTTCTGGACTACGACGAGATGGTGGGGGACTCATCTGCTGATAAGGGACGTTCCAAGATGTGATTGTTCATGTATAAGGGCATTAGCAATAGTGGTTGAACCTCCTATATTTTCTTACATTATTAATGGTTTTTACCTCTTTAAAAAAAAAAATTTAAAACCTGCAAAGTGGGTTTTGAATCCATGTGAGAAAAGTAGGAGATCTCTTTTGCAGCAAGGCCAATGCCTCTTTTATTTAGTAAAACAATATACTAATTCATATAATATACCAAAAAAATCAATAAAGTATATAAAAAAAACAATCACATATGCATTGCACTCGCGCTCTAATTGGCTAAGAAACGCAGGTGCATTACCATCGCACATGGCGGCAAAATCGGCTGAAGAGCCGCACGAGAGGCTCGATCCTCCGATTCTCTGCTCCAGAAAGACGGTAAGCGGATGACGTGGGCAAGCGCGGCTTGCCTTGCGAACCGCTGCAGTAGATGCCCTTAGTCTAAGTGTCTGGGTGTATATGGCAACAAACCAATGAGAATCAAACACTACTCTTTTCAAATATCCTTCACTCTCTGATGCAATCTTACTTAATCCCTTTTTATCATCCTTGTAATAATTGATTACTTGTAACTTAAATCACGTTATTTTATGCATTTGTTATTAATTTGTTAGAATTTACAATTTGATAAAATCTCCCGGAAACCGGAATTTCGAGTTATTTGCCCAAACTTTAATTTCTCATAAATTAATGTTGTTGGGAGTCATTGATTGGAGAAATCAAACGTGCAGCTTTGACATCTTCAAGGAGATGAACATTTTGACGTACCAATCAATACTTGTTGATGACTACTAATTTCAGTTATCTTGTTGCCGGTAACAATGTCGACTTCAGATGTAAGAACTATTTACAGAAACCCCTTCAAGAAGTGTAGCACACAAATGAATTAATTTGTTTAATATTAAAAGTTTTGAGTATATTTTAATTGCAATAGAAACATTTTGAAAGTGGTATCAAATAGCATATCAAATCAAATGTTGTGATTTAAGTTAACAATTAATTCAGGTATTTTCTTTTGAGTTATATATAAATTAGATTGATGTCTATGTAATTGAAGGATTATATATGAAACAAGTTCGAAATTTATGATACATCCAAAATAAATAGCCCGAATAATTCAATTAAAATCGTTGTTGTTCATGTGGAGAGTTGGAGCACACCGACATCATACACGCACATGCTATTTCAATTTTATATATGAAAAATATAAATTTCTGTTTTACAAGTGCCAATTTATATTTCTTTTGCGAACATGAACCCTAGAAAGCTCGAAAAGTAATTCATAATAAATAAATACAAATCCTAAAAAGACTATTCAAAGCACTCGAGCATCGATTCTAAATATATATGAAAGATTTAAATTCCCATTCTTGTAAAATATAAATTTATTGATTTTAATCCCCTACATCCCGAAATTAGTCAAATATAACCCTTATAATATCAGAAAAATAAATCATGAAAATTACAAATAAATAGTGAAAAATATATAACCTAAAAAGATTGGTAAATAGAAAAAAAATATAATCTAGAAGGTTAATGACTGCAAAATAAAAAAACCAAATAATGCAAAAACAAATTGTATCGAGAAAACTCAAATATGCTATCCTAAATATTGGTCCTCCTTGCCCCTGATATTATGGACGGCAAAAATGGTCGTCCTTAGCGCAGTGGAACACTATAAATAAATACTTCATAGCTAGAGTATATGCATCATATTCATTGCAATATATTTAATTTTAAATATTAGATAAGTGTGTGGATCTATAGTGGCTCTTGATTTTTATATAAGTTGAATACAGTGAGAAAAAAAATATAAAAAGTAGTGGTGGGATAGTTGCCAAAAAAGAAATAAGAAATATGACAAAATAAAAAGAATTTTTAAATACAAAGGACTTTACATGCTGCTGCGAATTTTGTCAGCCTGTATGGCACGCGCTTATCAAACTGTACCCTGCAAAGCAATCACTCAAGCTATTTCAGCTCCTTCCCTCACAGTTCGGTTTTTAATCGTGATTCGTTACCATAAATCGTAATAATAAACCTAACCCGCATTTAACATCAACCAACAACTGAAACAGAAATCAAATCCATCACTCTTCCAAACAAAGGTTTTAAACTTTCATATGGTGCATAATGAATAGCCAACATAAAGGATGAAGTTATGGTAGCATACAAACATCTTTCTGCTTCTTAGATACATGAATTTCAGTGACAGATTTGAACGAGCTTCTGATTTGTAGCAGAAAGCCTAGAGATTTAGATGGGCGTCCAAATGTACAGTCTTTTGACCACAAACAGCCCCAATTTCAGCTAATATTGGTAGCTGCTGGAAACTTCACGTACTATATGCAGCGAGGGAAGAAAGTTTGTCCAACATAGCCGCCAGCCATCGCTCTCCTAGCATTAGATTCAAACATTTTCGGGTTGTCTCTCAACACAGCAGCAGCATCGTGATTGAGTGGATCCTCGTGATTTGGTTCCTGCAAGTGCATCTAATTAGAGAGCATAATGCTACAACAATATCGTGTTTAATAAAAAAAGATATTTCTATACCGTGAAAAGGTGATACAACCCGTAAATGATGGTGTTTATGTTCAGAACAGGTTTCCAGTCTTCTCGAAGAATGTTTAGACAAACATTTCCATCTAAGTCAATATTGGGATGGTAGACCTGCAACATTCCCAAGAATTGACAATAAAATTCAAATCAAAACATTAACAGAATTTCTGGAAATAACATTATATACAAAGTACAAGACACCACAAAAATTAGATTCATTACCTTTGTCTTGCATTTCACCTTTGGAGCCTCATGAGGATAGATGGGTGAAATTTGAAATGAGAAAACAAATGTTCCACTCCTGAATACAGGGTACTAGTATTAATCAACACGACAAAGAATTAGAAGAAAACAAAACTACCATACAAGCACAGCAATTAACTAAAAGCCCAACTTAGACATAACTACTTACAGATAATATCCTTCATCAGGACGAATGGTAACTTCAAAACTCATTAGCTCGTCCTTGCCATTAGGAAATGAAATGGTACAGGTTTTTGGCAGATTCAGTTCACTGATGTCTACATAAAGAGTGTGAAAAGGAGTCAAGGTTAAATGTATAAAGGGATTAAAAAGGATTATAAACCCAAAGTGAATACATCAAGAAACCAGAGAATGCTCTCTCTGAAGTACTGGTATCATATCAGTGTAAATAAGATTTTCATTTAAAAAAGCAAGCTCCAAACAGTGGCTAGCTAAGAGAAAAGGATTGCAATTACTCTAGCACAGGGGAATCAGTCCAAAACTCTACTCATTTTTCAGCACATAACACTTGTGGACATGGTTATAAACTTATAATGACATGTCCGTACATGAAATCTTTTTCAGTTTCAGGTAGCAGTGGAGAGGAGTTCAGGGTGAAGAACATGTGAGGAAGGAGGCAGAAGACTACTGATGCTGCACGACAGCAGCAAAAAGGGTACAAGTGCTGAAAAGCTGTAACCGGAGCAGCAAGCTATGAAGAAGAAGAGTTGTATATTGAGCTGTAGGCATTGAATTACTTTCATCAATATTGATATTATTAAAACACGACTTGTGTGATGGGGCCTACCGGTACCATAGTTTTGATTGATAACAAAAATCAAATTAAGATGTTGGACTTCATTCAAATCGTAATAAGGACAGAATTTTGGAGTTAGAAGGCTCTACTAAGTATCAACAGCAGACACGTGCCTAGGAGAGACTGGTGATGGAGCAGACATAAAACTGGTGACAGATATATGCAGAATGGATGGAAGAAAACATACTGCCAATTTTGATTATGTAGTGTATGTCTGTTGGATAGATTCAAGGAATAGTTCCAGGTGTAATTACTAATTGACATTGACAAATACAACAATGCAATAATATACTTCTCCTTGAACATAATAACATCAATTACAGAGTTTTCTTCAGTTTGATAACCCGCTCAACATTCTATGCTAATGAAAGAAAGAACTGCTCCTACCCACCTACTAGTTATCATCCCGTGTGTGTGTATAGACACACTTATATAATTTTCTAATATAACAACTACAACAATTAATATTATCATATCCAGTACTAATTACTAAATAAAACATTATAGCTTTAGCACCTATCCATGCACCGAATAATCCTTCCACTGGTAATGACAAACCCAATTTGCAGTTAATTATTAGTGCAGAGTAGATTTGCTAGAAGGACCTAACAGATTACTGTGCAAATGCTGTACTATCAGCAGAAAAGTGTCAGCCACCCCACCCGTGTGCACACATGCACATGTTATTATATTTATGTGTGCATTTGTGCAAAGGAGGAAACTGGAAGCTTGTTTTGATTGGGCAAGAACATCAAGACCTAGCAGGCTAAGTACCAGGGTAATAGCACCAGCAAAGAAGTACCAGTTGCAAGTTCAAGAAGCTGATTTGGGAGGAACTCAACACAGATGTTTTCAGGATTACGCATCTAATCATTTCCCAAACTAGTAGTAGGACATTACATCATAGGTATAGAAGTCAGTAGCATGACATGAATTAAACTGCAGTCAGAATGCTCTTTCCATTACATCATGAAAAGGTTAGTATTTAACTGGCTTACCAATTGAACAATAGCAAACTGAAAATAATTACAGAAAGTATGATGAAGACGTGTATTCTAATAGTGACAAAATTTAGAATGAAATGCTCAACTTGTGCAGATGTTATTGGCTATACTAATGAAGGTCTAGCACATATTGACCTGCAGAAGAGTGCAAGACTCGTACGTCATAGCCATTGAATGAAAAAGTAATCTAAAGATGAGATACCCAAAGGATAATTTACATGCTGCAAATTTCCTAAGAAGAGGATGATCAGATATTTAAACTTGTCAGGGGAATATGTATCAGGTCCTAGTTCTTTAACTAAATTTAACTACTTAGGGTGTGTTCTCTTTGGTTGTAAATTTATCATAGGAAAAGGAGGGATGAGAGAAGGCAGGAAAAGGAGGGAAAATGTTATCACACCGACAACCCCATGATAATATTATCATGAATTGGAGTGAATAGGAATAGGAGGGAAATGGAGGTGAAAGAGGGCTGCCCAGAAAATTTTCCATCCTGGCCAGGAAAAATTATCTATCTTAGAGAACATTTGAAAAGAGAAGAAAAGGAGGGAAAATATATATATTCACACCGTTAGAAAAAAATATCAGAAGTGGAATATTTATGCAGAATGTCCCTTCAGAAAATATTCCCAAAAGTATGCCAACAGAAAAAGTATCATGCAAACTTCCATGCATTCCATCTTGTTTGAGCATCAATATTGGCTTCTTCCTAGTGATGTACTCTCTTCGGATAAGCAATGCGGTTCATAATATAACTCTTAAGTTCTAACATAAAAGTATAAAACTATCCAAATGTGCAATCAGTGAACACAGATCAACAGTTTCCAGCTTTACCACATCTTTCCCAAAATCATTTGCACATAACTCTACAAGCATAAAAAAGAACTTCAAAAGAAAAAGGAGAAGAAAAAAAGGTGATAGCCATGTGCTTAAATATCAATGAAAAAGAATATCTAAACATTCATCAATATAAAATAACAGACCTTTTTGAAGACGTAGTTCTCCAGCACTTTGTTTCTTCACTGGAGGCTTCCCATTAGCACTTTCTGCAAGTTCTCTCTGTTTTTCCTTTACTTTGAACAACCTAATCATGGTGCCTAAAGGTATAATGCAGGAATACACTATGTAAAAAGCTAAGAAGCACAGAGACAATATAAGAAACGTGAGGGTAATCTATCAGACATATACTAAGTACTTCCAATTGTAGAGATCAGGCAGTTTCTTTTGCTCAAGCACTTAGTACAATGTCAAACATCAACCAATTATAAATACTAAAAGCTCATTCAGGGATGTATTACATGTTCGTGCTTGAGTGCAGATTTCAACAATTTATCTGCCAAAAAATGGGTTGGTAACAGCAAATAGTCAAGTAGACTAAGACACACTTTATCTTCATTAGATTGCATGGATTTGAAATACGACTTTCATCAGCTGGTCAATGGTTAAGATGCAAGAGCTCCAACAGTGCATATATTAAACGCCAAGAAAAGTGAATGTTATTGCCAGTAAAAGTAAGGTGCAAACCATGTCTGTCGAACATCAAAGTACAAACAACAAAAAAAACACTACACGTTTAGTTCCAACAAGACCCATTCTTGTTACTAAAAACAAGATAAAATAATAAAGAAGTCAAATCAACAGAGAATAGGTGGTCCATCCAATTCTACACAAATCATAAACTCTTGAAAGAAGCATTAAATGAGCATATATATATTTTCCTTAGCAATTTCATTTTAAGGAAAATGCAAACATATCCTTATATGTTGACAATCAGATCTATGTAGTATAGATGACCAGAGGATGTGATTATGTAAAAGAAATTAGACACATCAAGCTTCCATATTATCCATACAATCACAACTCTTTCTCGCAATTGATCTCTCTAGAACTTCTCTTCCATGATGGAAGACTTTTCAAGCTTCCATATTATCCTACATTAAGTTATGGTATTAATTATACAAAACTCAACAGATAGCTAGTCACAGCACGATGTCAATGCTTTGATTTACAAGTTAAGTATCTTCTCACAAGAAACAATTTATGAAATTAGGATTCCAAGTTTTAGTACATTAAATAATAAATTTTGATTCAGCAAAGCATTGGTCTTAGATCATGTAACTGAACATTGATTCTAGAATAAATCATTGCTCAAGGTGAAAGTGTCCATTACACACCACATATGCACCCATATAATCTGAAGTAATCTAAATAGACCTAAGAATAGCAAGGAATAACACAACCCCAATAATGGATATGCGATCAGTCAACAAAAAATTCCTCTCCTGCAGCTTAGTTGATAATCATATACGCACTCCAATAACTCCAAAGCGCCACCAGAAAAATAACAACAGCCCACACACGGCACACACAGGAAAATTGAACTAAAGCCCTAGCTACCGAAAACTTGCACTTAAAAGATTGGGACATCAAAACTTAACATAGCAATCGTTCAAAATTGACCCAGCCCAAAATCAAATTATATCATCACCTACATAATTCAGCTGCAGGAAAGCCAATTGGATACAACGAACCGAAAAGGGATAAGAGTAAACAACAATTAAGAAAAACACTCCAACGATTAAGGTCAAAGACCAGTCAAAATCACAGTAGGGAGAGATGTACACGGTAGATAACGGATTACTGATAAATACCCAACGATCTGAGAAAGAACCAAGTGCGCCTATACGCTAATGGGGGAGATTAAAATCTTCACAACCGTGATAAACGCAGATATGTGGAAAAGGATGGGGTTTTACGGAACAATTAAAGGTAATCGGGAAAAGTATACCTTATTAATGAAAATCCTGAAAGGAAAATTAAGGGATAAATGTATGTGGTTTTAAGGGTTACAGATTTCAGGGGGAGGGCGCCCGGTCCTTATCAAAAGGGGAGAGGCAGGAAAAAGGCAATATATTATAGAGAGAATGAATATAAGTGGAGGGAGAGAGAGGGAGAGGACAGAGAATCTGAGAAAGGCCGCTGAAAGCGAGTCTACTTTTGGGAAAGTTCTTTTATTTATTCATTTATATTTTGTTTAGTTTTTTCAGAAGCTCAATTATTGGTGGAAAATACATAATTCCTTCCCTTTCTTATGCATTTTTGGGTTATTTTAGTTGTATCCATTATTGTTTTGATTTCAGTAGTGAGTACTAATAATTGATTAATAATTGTTTTCAAGTGAATTTGACTATAAGGGCCTGTTTGCTTTGTAGGTTAAGGCCATGTTATGATTATATATCTGTACATAACAGTATATATCATGTGTTTGGTATGGATGTTGGGCAAAAGCAAGGCCCGTGTTATTTTATCTTGGCCCGTCTTGGTGAGCGTGCCGCGCACTGTTTCTCTATGTTTGTCTGGGTTCCATTTTCGGAGCCTCACCCTCCGATTATTTGTCTTGAGGCACCGATTATCTCTCACTTTCCTGTTATGCCCTCTTTGTTTCTCTCGCCGCGCACTGTTTCTCTCGCCGGATTTCGACCGATTGTTGACTTCATGGGCCGGCGAAAGTGGTGGGCATCGCGGTGGTGATGGTGGGTCTGAGCCGCCGGATCTGGTTGAAGGTTGTGACATCTAGTTTGACTGGCGGTAGTGGTGGATTCGGCGGCGGTAGTGTTGGGTTTCACGGCCGCCGTCGTCTCACCATGGCCACCGTCGATGTTGGGGGGCAACTCTCTGTTCGCCAGATCTGCTCCATTTTTGGGGCGATTCTGTGTTCGCCGGATGTGCTCCATTTTTGGGTGTGATTCTGTGTTGTTGATCGATTTGGTGGGTTCTGGAGGCTGTGATGATTTAAGGTATCTGAGCCTTCTTCTTGCTTAATTATTGGTTCGATTTCGTGTTCATCTTGTTGGATTTGGATTTCGAATTTTGT